>SJYQ01096261.1:424061-468146 GCA_006410935.1 Redunca redunca
ACCATAATATGGTGGTATAATAATTAAAAGCAGAATTTGAATGTTTTAAAATATGCTTATTACACAGTAGACTAGATTGGACTCCAAGTTCCCTTACCTTCATGCTAAGAGTACTTATTGGGTTCAGGGTCTCCTGCATTGCAGGCAGATTCTTTACCAACTGAGCTATCAGAGAAGCCTTAGAATTTTCAACATTCCCTAAAATTGACACCACCTGAGTAGCTGCTCACCCTAGAGGTGGCAAATAGAAATTCCCCATGACAAGTTGGAGAAAGATTTTTGCTTCTATTTAAGGTTCTAGAGAAGTTTCTAGAGAGAAAATGATGTTCCATTGGAGAATAAGAATGTACTTGTAATAGTAATAGTAAACCATTCCCCAATATACACTTAGAGTGAGAGAACTGCTAACAACTTGCCCCATGTTGATTTTTCCTGACCACCCCATACTGAAGATACTGTTTTGATCTCAGGAGAAACCTAGGGCTCAGAGAGGCTGAGACTTGCTCACTGTTACACAACAAGTAAACAGCAGCCTAGGCTCTCCAGTGTTTAATTTTAAGTGGGAACATCCATCTGTTTGAGAAAAAAACACGTTAGGCTCACCCTTTAAATAAACGATGATGGTAGGGAGGACACCACAGAGAAGGAGAAGAACAAGGAGGAAAAATGCAGTCACCAGTTTCTTTCCCTGCAGGGCAGAGCCAGCCACAATTGCCCCAACAGCAAAGCCAGAGCTGGCAGACACTGGGATGGAAGGACAATCTTCCAGGGAATCTAAGGAGAAGGTATGCTTTCCAAAGGTGTTTGCCGCGGTACTGTTCCCCTCCTCCACTACCCACTAACCTCTTTGTCTGGGGGAAATGAAACAGCTTTGGTTTGCAAGCCATCGCCAGGGAGTGGAGCAAGACTTTGTGCTATAAACAAGAGCAAGTGCCAGAGCCCCCGGCCAGCCTCCAAGGCCAGCCTGCCAAAGGAACCTGGCGTTGTGACAGCAAGGGCCAGGCAGCACGGNTCTTTACACGCGAGGGGTTTAAATAAGTCTTATAGATCCTGAGATTCATCAAGCTGGTTTTATTCTCTATTTTCTCTTCTTTCCTTCTCTGAACAAATGTTTCCTTAAAACTTAAAGTGTCTGATCAGATCAGCATCATTCTCTCAGGAATAAGAACCCTGAGAAGGGTAGCTAACATTTATTCTGGGCCTGTTGTGTGTCATATGATATGCTAAGAGTTTACATTCATCATCGCACTGGAACCACTACAGCCCTCTGGGTGAAGGATCATTCACCTTGGCTCTCAGGTGAGGACACTGAAGTAGAAATACAGTTACAACGATAACAACATTGGCAACAGCAGCTTGCTTCCCTGCACTCAGGGCTCCTAAATGATGAACCAGAACTGTCACTAACCTAGGTAATATTAATAACTCAAAACCTGAGTTCTGGCTCTATATAACATCACCTCTAATGTTTAACAAGCAAGAGGTATGTGTGTGTAAATCGGATATAAATTCTTTGTACATCTTAAATCTCAATAGAGAAAGTCTGAAAGTAAAAATAGGAATAAAAAAATTACCCATCGTTCCATCGTTCCTAGACCACTAACTGTTAACGTGTAGGCATACTTCCAGCCTATTTTTATGCATAATTTTTAGTTCTGCACATTTAAAACAGCTGTGATTATCTATGCATATTTTATTTTGCTTTTGTCACTTAATAGGACAACAAGATTGGAAAAGGCAATGGTATCCCACTCCAGTACTCTTGCCTGGAAAAATCCCATGGACGGAGGAGCCTGGTAGGCTGTAGTCCATGGGGTCACTAAGAGTCGGACATGACTGAGCAACTTCACTTTCACTTTTCACTTTCATGCATTGGAGAAGGAAATGGCAACCCACTCCAGTATTCTTGCCTGGAGAATCCCAGGGACAGGGGAGCCTGGTGGGCTGCCATCTATGGGGTCGCACAGAGTCGGATACAACTGAAGCGACTTAGCAGCAGTAGCAGGAAAACAAGATATGATATTTTTCATAACATTTCAAATTTTCTTCTATTTTATTGGCTAAGTAATAGTCTTTTAGGTGGAGCAATTCAGCTTAAGAAACATTTATTGAGCACATAATATGCAACACTGTTCTTTCCTTCAAGGAACTAGCAGTCTAGTAACTCGGCAAATAAGACACATAGATAACTATATGCTGATGATAGCTAACGGTACTGAGCACATACTTCGTTCCAGGCACTATTCACATGAATGACCTCACTGAATTCTCTTAGCAACCTCATGAGTAGGGACAATCTCTCTACTATTTCAATAGTTGTCAGAGACTGAGGCACATCTTGCGAACAAGGTGGTATTTCTAGGTATTGATAGAATAATAGCTCGTTAAAGATGTCCACCTGTTAATCCCCAGAGTGAGTTTGTAATAACTTATTATAGCAACCATATGAAATGAAAACAATAGGTTCAAACCCAGGCAGTTTGACTCTAGAGCCATTATTCTTAACTATGGTTTAGAGCCTAGGGAAAGGACACTTAACACTAGGGAAGAAGACGAAGATAACAACCAGACTCTTTAAAGTTGGGCAGGAATTATGAAAGCAGTGATGGAAGGAACAATGAGGAACTGAATTACTGTAGGGAGATTTCCATGGTGTCATAAGGGAAAAAATTCTAATATTATGTACAAGTTTCCCCATTTCTGTTTAAAAATATGTATGTATGAGTATAATGTTTATAATCATTTGTGAAGTTTATAGTTATCTCTGGAGAGTGCAAGAGGAAATTTTTACTTACAAATTTTCATATCTTTGAAAACTTCACCAAACATGCACTTGGGGTTAATTTTTGTTTGTAAAATAAATAAAGTAATATACATATAGACCATTTTTCTAAGTTGAAGAAAATAAAATGCAGCACTGGGGTGCAAATGTTTGTGCATAAAGTGTTGTGCTACTGTAGAGTGATTTCCTTAAAATGGAAAATTCCTGGAGGTAGGACTGTTGAACCAGTGGATAGAAGCATTTGGAGAACATATATATTTAAAAGATAATATATACTGGAGATGGTACCCAGGCAGTAAACTAAACTATGTGAGAGAAGAGATATTTAACAGATGAACAGAAGAGATTGATAGTTGTCTACTCATATATGAAGGCTGATACACGGCATATTTGTGTGCTAGTACCACAGACTAGGTGGCTTAAATGATATAGACTTAATTTCTCACAGTTTCCAAGGATGAAAGTTCAAGATCAGGGCGTTAGCAGGGCTAACTGAAGGCTCTCTCCTTGACTTATGGTCTTGTGTGTTCATATGGCCTTTCCTCTGTGTATGCCTGTGTTCTTGTTTCCTCTTCTTATAAGGACATCAGACAGATTGGATTAGGATCTTTCTAATAACCTCATTTTAATTTAATTACCTCTTTAAAGACCCTGTTTTCAAAGAAGATACCATGTTCTGAGGTACTGAAGTTTAGGACTTCAACATGTGAATTTGGGGGAGGTGGGGCAACAGTTCAGCCCACAACACAAAGAAAGTTCTAGAAGAATGGATCAATACCAGTGAAGAGACTTTCTGTTCACTGTGGGAAGGAAGCTTTGTAATATTTTAACATTTCCTATAATGGAACAGAGCTAAAGAATGACAGGATGGTTTCGCTGATTTTAGGCTCACTCTTTATTCCCAGCCTTGCTGCAATGCCTGTCTGGGTCAGCTTCATACACTCTGCTTTGACTTCTCTCTCTGGAAATGTAAACCTAAATCTGCTCTCAACAACTGCAGGATGCTCTCCCAGTACCACTGTGGTTCCACTTTGTTTCTGCAATCTATCTCCAAAGACAGCATGAGACAGGACAGCATAAATCATGAATAGGAAAAGAGTTTGGCTCCTTTCACCTCCCAACAAAAGCCCCACTATAATCTCTGAGTGCCCTTCACCTGTCTTTGATTCAGTTCACAATCCTCTCCTCTTGGAGTGAGAAAAGAGGGTAAGGGGTAGGCTCTTGAGCTTTTTTGGTTAAGGTTAGTGTACATTGCCAATAAAGAGACTTGTAGAGTCAAAACCAGGAGTCAGCAGACATTTCTGTAAAAAGCTACAAAGTAAACATTTTAGCGTTGCCAGCGCTGTTCTAAGTACTCAGCTCTGCCATTGTAGCACCAAAGCAGCCATGACAAAGCAGTAAGGAGAAGAGCTTCCTTGTGTTCCAATGAAACGTTATTTGTAAAACAAGCAGCGGGCCAGCTTTAATCTGTGGGCTGTGGTTTGCTGTAATTCAAGAAAACGGAGAATATTTACTAGGTTGAATAAAAGTATATTAGTGAGCCCAAACTGATAAACTATGAATTTTATTCCTTTCTTTGTTGATTTACTTAATGCACTATGTATATCTGGGTTTAAATTATAGTCTGGTTCCTTCTGAATACTCCCAGTTCATTTTATACTATAAAGAAGAAAACTCTGAAAATTAGTTTAATAATAGCATATTTCTGAACCTAAACTTTAACTTTTTAAAAAAAGCTTTTCCACATAATTCTTAGGTTAAATCTACCACAGAAACAACTCAACCACATGCCATAATTACAAAATAAGAGACAAAGGTCAAGATAAGCCCTGAAGAGTTGGTGTTTCATTCTGTTATTCATTCAGCCAATATTTGTATATGGGCTATGTACAAGGCACTAGATCAAGTACTTCAGAAAATTCAAGAATGAAATAGACATGAATCCTATCTTCAAAGTCTGTTCACAAACAGAATAGAACACCCTTGGCCATGGTTGGTTAGCCTAGGGAGAACTTGTGATCAAGTTAAACAGACTTCCCCCATGCAATTTGAATCTAAAGTTGAATACTGTGACTGGGAGAGCAAGCACCTCTTTCACTGAGGAGAGAGTTCACTGCTTTCTTCTGTGACTGGCTTATTTCACTTAGCAGAATGTTCTCAAGGTTTATCTCTGCTGTCACGGATGGCAGAATTTCCCCCTTTTAAGGCTGAATAATATTCCATCATATATATAAAACTGCCTTCAAAGACCAGCCCTTCTCTGGGTCAAGTTATTTTTTACTTAGATTAGGAGCCAATTTATATTTAAACAAATAAATTAGCTAAGCAAGGTGAGAAAGTAGGAAAATTTTTCAAAATGATGCCCCTTCCTATTTTATTCTTGCTATATATAAGAACATACATGTAAGCATAACAAATTAGGGAATTGTAGGAAAGTGAAGAACAAAATATAAAAATTCCTTTGTGGGATGCAGTTTGGCCCCTTCTTTTTTTCCTTTAAATCTTTACAAAAGAGTCGTGAGATCCACTGAAGACCCACAGATTATCTGGGAAAGAGATTAGAGAATATGAATATTAACAGACTTCCCTTGAAAGTCTTCCCTGTGATAAAGTTTGAGAATATTTCTTACAGCATTTCTAATCTCAGCTCCAGTTCAGCAGGGGGGCTGTTTTCTCCTTCATGGAAAATTCTCCATCTTAATGATTGTTACCCAGGGCAGAGACTCAACACTCAATGATTGGCAATTATTGCATGGTAATTCTTACCATTTTCCCCTCCCTCAAGGTGCAATTTAGCAGCATGTGTCTCACTATTACCTTAACCAATTGGAAATAAAACTAACAACCAAATAAATCTGGCTTCAATTGGTAGAAGAATTGGCTGCCTATCTGGTGCATCAAGAGGGTTGAAGAAAGGCTCACCTCTGACAGAGTATCTCTGTCCACCAGCCTGCCAAGGGGGCAATTCTGTGACTTGGGTTCTCCTAAATTCCAAGTATGTCACCTACCAGGTACAATATAATAAATTATACATTAAACTGTTATTTATTTTGACCACAGTTTAAAGAGGATTGCAAACTTACCTCTCAGGCAGTTTTGCAAATAACTACACAAAGCCTTGAGAGAATAAGATTTAGAACAGTATATTTAAATGGGTAGAAAAGACTATGCAAAGTGAACTATGCAAAGTGAAAAACATGGGCTATTGCAAAGGACTGAGCAGGCATAAGCAAACCAGCAGGTCTTTCACTATTTGCCTTTAGGCCCTTGACACTTCTGCTAAAGCACAGTCTACAAGCTTTTTCTGTAAAGAGTCAGATAGCAAATATTTCAGCTCTTTAGCTGTTAAGGTCTCTGTCACAACTACTCAGCTCTGTCACTATAGTACAAAAGAAGCCATAGGCAATACATAAATGAATGAGTGTAGCTGTATTTCAGTAAAACTTTAGTTATGGACCCTGAAATTGGACATTTATATAATTTTTACATGCTGCAAATTCTTCTTCAACCTTTGGGGTTTTTTCCCCAAAGATTTAAAAATATAACCTGCCCCCCACCCTGATTGGACGCCATACAAAACCAGATGGTAAGATGGTTGGGTTTGTAGACTTTTATTCTAAGCAAAAGCCATTTGCTATTGTAAATATGTATACTATGCTATTCCGCTGTTCCTGCTGCTGCTTCTACTTGGAATGTTGTTTTCTCATCCTTACACTTCCATATTACATTCATAACCTGGTTTGATTACTCTCTCCCTTACAAAGCAACTGCTCATACTCTTAAATGCCTTCATCTATACCCCTCTGATAGCAGTCAGGAGATCCCCTAGGGGTATAGTGGTTAGGACTCTGCACTTCCACTGCAGGGGGAACTGGTTTGATCCTTGATGGCGGCACTAAGATGTCGCAAGTTGCATGGCATGGCTGGTTGGGGAAAGGTGGTGTGAGGTGTGGGGATGGGGAATGTGGAGGCCAGGATTATTAGCATTTAGGAAACAGTTAAGAGTGGAATACAAATATAGTTGAAAAGAGAAGTGAAAAAACATGCTTAACACCTATGGAGGGTTGAATGATGGCCCTTAAAAAATTGTACTCGCCTTCTAACACCTGTATACTGTGAATGTGACTTTATATGGAAAAAGATATTTGCACATGCAATTAAATTAAGGATTTTGAGATGAGATTACCCTGAATTACCCAAATGGATCTGAAATCCAATGACAGGTATCTTTACAAGAGACAAAGAGAAGACACGCAGAAGAGAGGATCACTAAGAATGAGGCAGAGACGGGAGTGATGGAGACACAAAGATGGCCCATAACCACTGGAAGCCTGAACATGCAAGAAAGCCATCTCCCTTTGAGCCCCCGCAAGGGAGTGCAGCCCTGCCTGACACCTCGATTTTGGTCTTCTGGCTCCAGAAATGTAAGAAACTACATTTCTGTTGTTTTAAGCCACCCAGTTTGTTTAATTCAGAGAAGGCAATGGCAACCCAGTCCGGTACTCTTGCCTGGAGACTCCCATGGACGAAGGAGCCTGGTAGGCTGCAGTCCACGGGGTTGCGAAGAGTTAGACATGACTGAGCAACTTCACTTTCACTTTTCACTCTCATGCATTGGAGAAGGAAATGGCAACCCACTCCAGTGTTCTTGCCTGGAGAATCCCGGGGACAGGGGAGCCTGGTAGGCTACTGTCTATGGGGTCGCACAGAGTCAGACACGACTGAAGTGACTTAGCAGCAGCAGCAGCAGCAGCAGTTTGTTTAATTGCTATGAGAAAGCTCAGAAGCTAGTACAAGCTCCTTCTCCAAGTTAAGTGTTAATATAGTAATAGCTAATATTTATTTAGCATTTCTTATGTGAGGCTTTACACAGGTTATTATATTAAATATTCACAGCTATCTTATGAATTTGGCATTATTCTTGTCCCTTGTACAGGCTTCCCTGGTGGCTCAGACAGTAAAGTGTCTGCCTGCGGGATACCTGGGTTCGATCCCTGGGTCAGGAAGATCCCCTGGAGAAGGAAGTGGCAACCCACTCAAGTATTCTTGCCTGGAAAATTCCATGGATGGAGGAGCCTGGTAGGCTGTAGTCCATGGGATCACAAAGAGTCAGACATGACTGAGCAACTTCACTTATCCCTTTTACAGGTGAGAAAACTGACATTCAGAGAAGTCGAGTAACATACATAAACATAACATACATACATAACATACATACGTAAAGATCCACTCACCTGATAAATGATGGAACCAAATTAAACTCAGCTGACCTGACTTCAGAGTCCCTCTCAGTCACTGTCATCTGGAGAGTCTTCTGAATTCTTCTTCTGATTTTTCACATATCCTAGAAAAGATGGGGGAAATGTTGGTTAATGGTCTCCTTTGTGGAATGAAATTCCTGAAACTAGATTTCTACTATTCAAGAAACACATTTTTTTTTTGCATTATATAATTCTCTATTATTGCACCAGTGAAAGAAACATGAGATAATTCCAATAACATAAAATATATTTTAATTTTTACATATAATTTTTTTCTTGGTAAAGATTATATAAAATAACTGCCTAATTATCCACCAAATTTTAAGAAAAACTTTTAGAATTTACATAAAGCCCAGAAGCTCGTTCTCGATAAGCAATGTTAGGATAGTCTGCCGCTTGGTCAAGACAATAGATCTCTCTGTGTCTCTGTCTTTCCTTCCCTCCTCTCTCTGATTTTCAGGGTGAAAAACTGGTTCCTAGGATCTGATCGCTTTTTTAAATGTATGGCCTTCACAGAGTCTGTTTCCCTAAGCAGCTCTATTTGAATGCATTTCAGAATCTTAGCTTCTAGTTTCCATTAAGGAAAATAAGTACGAGGAAACACAACTCCAGGTAGCATTGGGAAGATGCCAACAATGGAAACATCAGGTTGTTGCTGGGTGAGTCAAGAAGAGGAAAATGCCCAATTGAGGTTGAGACCTGCTGTAGGACAAGTTTCTGTGCTCCAACTCCAGTGATACAGTGATCCACAGTTAGGATTCACTAGAAAGCCAGACACCACAACGTTTAAAAGCACTAGTGTAGCTGAGTCTACATTTGAGTACTATGCTGGTATAATCACACACCAGCTGTGTGATCTGGGCCAACTGACCTCAAGTTTAATTTTTTTCATCTGAGAAGTGGGGGACAATGATAGTACCTATTTCATAGGTAAGAGTCATGTAAAATGCTGGCATGTGAAAGCACTCAGTGTTATCAGCGTGTTGGTGATTAAATTGTTCATATTGGAGCCCTGGAAAGAGTGAAAGTGAAAAGTGTACAGTGAAAGTGTCAGTCCCTCAATTGCGTCTGACTCTTTGTGACCCCATGACCTGCAGCTCACCAGGCTCCTCGGTCCATGGAATTCTCCAGGCAAAAATATTGGAGTGGGTAGCCATTCCCTTCTCCAGGGAATCTTCCCAACCCAGGGATTGAATCTGGGTCTCCTGCATTGCAAGCAGAATCTTTACTGTCTGAGCCACCAGGGAAGGAGAAGGGTATCTTAACTCACTGCCCTTCCTTTCACTATCCCCTACCACTGGTTCTCAATTTCTCTTTTACTAGGTATAACTCTGCTGCTTCATTAGATTTTGAGTAGCTACCTGAAGGTTAAAAATAAGCTGGAAAGAATAAAAATGAGAATGCTCAGAGCTTACACAAAACTCTTTTAAAAAATAATTACAAAATAAAAGATGCTTTCAGAGAGATTTTACATGAACCAAATTAGGATCTTTACCTTGTATCCTAACCCAACTAATACAGATTATGTCACATTTTCATCAATTCCTCTCATCCCTCTCTCCTGCTGCCTCCTAGAAGCACTCATTATCTCAAGGTAATTTCACTAATTATTGAGGCATTACAGGTATTATTTTGATACTTCTGTGAGTGTTTTATTCCTAAAATTACTCCTTTGCTTCAAAGATGACACGTTGGTAAGAATACCAATGTTTTCCTAGACCTGCATAAACCAGGTCCCATCACCCTAGCATTTGAAATTTGAATATATAATATCATCATTAGAGAGTAGCACATAGTAGCAATCATTGCAACACTCATTTTGCTAATAACACTTAGCACTTCTTTACCACTGTCCTCTACTACTCTCACTTTCAAAGCATTTTCTGCCTTCTTATAAAATATGTATATATACTATACACATATTTTAATCGTTATGGACTACAATTTTATACAAGGGCTTCCCCGGTGGCTCAGAGGTTAAAGCGTCTGCCTCCAATGTGGGAGACCTGGGTTCAATCCCTGGGTCAGGAAGATCCCCTGGAGAAGGAAATGGCAACCCACTCCAGTATTCTTGCCTGGAGAATCCCGTGGACGGAGGAGCCTGGTAGGCTACAGTCCATGGAGTCGCAAAGAGTCAGACACGATTGAGCGACTTCACCTTCTACCTTCCTTCCTTCCACAGTATTATACACTTTGTAACATTTGTTGATGGACTGAGACCCAGGGAAAGTGAATTAATTGTCTAGGCTGTCAAGAGAATTAATTGCACAACCATAAATGCAGACTATAGATTTTGATTCCTTGGAAGTCCTGAGTTTATGTATTCTTGAAATTATAGTAGAACTATATGCATTAGCCCATTCAATCAACATCAACATTTAATATGTCTTTATATAGTTAACATTATAACTCTGTTTCCTTAGTTTGTTTAATTCTTTGCCATCCTAAATAAATTTACCTTGATCTGCCCTGATACGCCTTCTTATAGAAATTCCCTTCATGCCTTCATCCTTTTCCTTAGTGCACTGGAATCTGATTCCAAACTCAACAACTCCTTGCTATCTTCAAGGTCACCAAGCAACTCCTTGCCAGTTACAGAGGCCCTTTCTCAATCTTCATCTTAATTGATTCTGTATCATCTGAGATGACTGAGCACTGTCACCTCCTCAGAATTCTTTACTTTTTGAGGGCCATCCTCAACTCTCCTGATACTCCCTGGGATGGCACAAAGTAAGACTCCTTTTTGTTAATCAAGATTGATTGGGCATTCACTATGGGACAGACATCATGGTAAATACTATACATGAGTAACTCAAGGGTCAGCCTTTTTGCCTTTCAAGAGTCATCTCCCTCTAATTTATTTTGGGGAAATGTGTATGTGTCATGTTCTGTCTGCGCTGCTATCTGCTTCATTTATGTCACCGGCACCTAAAATGCTGTTAAATATGAAGACGGATAGTTCCCCCTTTTGTGGGCTCCAAAATTTGTAAATCAGTTATTTCCAGATTTTAAAGAAAAATTTTTGTGGATGGAAGCGTGGAGAATGATAACTAGGTTCTTCTGATAGCACTCAAAAGAATTTCACCCATGGTAAAATTGATCCATGATAGTATAGATGTCAATCACTATTTATAACAATTTCTCTATGAAAACTCATTTACAAAGATTTGAAGGATGCATGGATGAGTATGTAGAGTTTATTTTTACATAGTAAGAAGTTGTCCTTCATTTTATTTCTGTCTAGAAGCAAAAAAAAAGATAAAGAGTTCTTGTGTTCCAAAGACAAGCTTCCCTCATGGTTCAGACAGTAAAGAATCTGCCTGTGATGTGGGAGACCTGGGTTCAATCAATGGGTTGGGAAGATCCCCTGGAGAAGGGCATGGCAACCCACTCCAATATTCTTGCCTGGAGAATCCAATGGACAGAGGAGCCTGGCAGACTGCAGCCCATGGGGTTGCAGAGTCGGACACGACTGAGCGATTAAGCACAGCACAAGGACAATCTCCTTTCTTAAAGGGGAACTATGCAATGAAACTTAGATGGGAGGTTGAGTGTCTGCAGTCTTGGGACACTACTTAGAGGAAGAAAGCATGCAAGAAAGCCTTTGGGGATATGATAGTCTGTTAGAGAAATCCCCATGCTGCAGGTTTTAAAGCCCCTATCTCCTCTGCCTCCAAATCCTTTCTTGTTATTCTTTGCTATCTTTTGCCTGTCATTTTTAACAATAATTATAATTTTCCTCCTGATATTGGGGGAGATTGAGGGTAGGAGGAGAATGGGGCAACATAGGATGGGATCATTGGATGGCATCACTGACTCAGTGGACATGAGTTTGAGTTTGAGCAAAGTCTGGGAGATAGAGAAGGACAGGGAAACCTTGAGTGCTGCAGTCCATGGGGTCACAGGGAGTCATACATGACTTAGTAACTGAACAACAACCAATATTCTCCAAGCCTGGGATAAATGTCTGTTCTTTAGAGCAGGAGAAGCAATTACTTGGTCATAGAACAGGCTTGGGATGTGACAGAACCAGGGTTCAACATTGACCTTCTCTCAATCCAGTTTCTCCATTCCCTCATTCTTTACAAAGTGATGTGGACAAAAAATGGTATTCACTAAACAAGGGATATTATGGCCATAAGGCAATCAGCCATCGAAGCCACAACTGACGATGTACCCTGAGGGGAATTCAGGATGGAGAAAAACAAGATACTGACCCCAGATAGTTAAGATGCATTTCAAAAGAGTAATTTCAATAGCCCAGATTCTTGCATCTTTCCATACATAGAAAAATACTGAAATCACTAACCCGAGATGTCTGTTTCTGTAATTATCAATTATTGTTGTTGTTTAGTCAATAATCAAGATGGTGTGACCACCCACCTAGAGCCAGACATCCTGGCATGTGAAGTCAAGTGGGCCTTAGGAAGCATCACTATGAACAAAGCTAGTGGAGGTGATGGAATTCACCTCCACTTGAATAGTTGAGCTATTTCAAATCTTCAAAGATGATGCTGTGAAAGTGCTGCACTCAATATGCCAGCAAATTTGGAAAACTCAGCAGTGGCCACAGGACTGGAAAAGGTCAGTTTTCATTCCAATCCCAAAGAAAAGCAATGCCAAAAAATGCTCAAACTTCCGCACAATTGCACTCATCTCACATGCTAGTAAAGTAATGCTTAAAATTCTCCAAGCCAGGCTTTAGTAATACATGAACTGTGAACTTCCAGATGTTCAAGCTGGTTTTAGAAAAGGCAGAGGAACCAGAGATCAAATTGCCAACATCCTCTGGATCATGGAAAAAGCAAGAGAGTTCCAGAAAACCATCTATTTTTGCTATATTGACTATGCCAAAGCCTTTGACTGTGTGGATCACAATAAACTGTGGAAAATTCTGAAAGAGATGGGAATACCAGATCACCTGACCTGCCTCTTGAGAAATCTGTATGTAGGTCAGGAAGCAACAGTTAGAACTGGACATGGAACAACAGACTGGTTCCAAATAGGAAAAGGAGTACATCAAGGCTGTATATTGTCATCCGGCTTATTTAACTTCTATGCAGAGTACATCATGAGAAACACTGGGCTGGAAGAAGCACAAGCTGGGATCAAGACTGCTGAGAGAAATATCAATAAACTCAGATATGCAGATGACACCACCTTTATGACAGAAAGTGAAGAAGAACTAAAGGGTCTATTGATGAAAGTGAAAGAGGAGAGTGAAAAAGCTAGCTTAAAGCTCAATACTCAGAAAACTAAGATCATGGCATCTGGTCCCAACACTTCATGGCAAATAGATGGGGAAACAGTGGAAACAGTGGCTGACTTTATTTTTCTGGGCTCCAAAATCACTGCAGATGGTGATTACAGCCATGAAATTAAAAGCCGCTTACTCCTTGGAAAGAAAATTATGACCAACCTAGACAGCATATTAAAAGGCAGACATTATTTTGCCAACAAAGGTCCGTCTAGTCAAGGCTATGGTTTTTCCAGTGCTCATGTATGGATGTGAGAGTTGGACTATAAAGAAAGCTGGGCACAGAAGAATTGATGCTTTTGAGCTGTGGTGTTGGAGAAGACTCTTGAGAGTCCCTTGGACTGCAAGGAGATTCAACCAGTCCATCCTAAAGGAAATCAGTTCTGGGTGTTCATTGGAAGGACTGATGCTGAAGCTGAAACTCCAACAATTTGGCCACCTGACACGAAGAGCTGACTGATTAGAAAAGACCCTGATGCTGAGAAAGATTGAGGGCAGGAGGAGAAGGGGACGACATAGTATAAGATTGTTGGATGACATCACCGAGTCAATGAACATGGGTTTGGGTGGACTCCACAAGTTGGTGATGGACAGGGAGCCCTGGCGTGCTGTGGTTCATGGGGTTGCAAAGAGTCAGACACGACTGAGCGACTGAACTGAACTGAGTTGCTAAGAAATATACTACTCTTAGTGACCCCATAGACTGTAGCCTGCCAGGCCCCTCTCTCCATGGGATTTTTCAGATAAGAATACTGGAGTGGGTAGCCATTTCCTTCTTCAGGGGATCTTCCTGACCCAGGATCAAACCCACATCTCCAGCATTGGCAGGCAGATTCTTTACCATTGAGCCATCTAGGAAGCCCATAATTATTGATAGCAGGGATCTTTTGTTATTTGACTACAGATTTTTTCCCATCTAAAACTCCCATGTATCCTGGCTCTTCCCTTACCTTTTTAGAACAGTCCCTTAGAGCTATGGAAGGCTGATTTTCTGGGCTATAGCCCCAAAGCCCAGATACTTCCTTTATTTGGGAACCTTGGGGCTAAGGTTCCCAAATAAAACATAATTCTCAACTTTTAGCTTATGTATTCTTTTTCAGTTGACAGAGGTTATTCTTGCTCATCAGCTTCTCTGGAGTCAGTCTTTCAATGTAGGAGGGCAGTTTAGGAGAGATTGTTAACGTATGCAAAAATAGTTCATCCCTGATCTCGAGTCTAATGAAATCCAGGTTTCCCTTCATATATCATATATGTATTCTCCAATCATTACCATCATGTGAAGCTACCTGAAGGAGAATGGGCATCGCTATTATTTAAAGCCACATAAAGGCCCATTCTTCTTCATATGATCTTGTGCCCTTTTACAACTTTTCCCTGAAGCCCAAATGTGAGGAGTTTTATCTGAACATGTTGTGACTTGGATGTCCAGTCATCAGCCCAGGTTAAGATTTTTAATCTTCAACATTCCCTTTAATCTGAACTAACCATCTGCCTCCTTTCATATTTGGAACCATCTTAACTCTCATTTTTATTAGGTAATCATAAAATACCCAGGACCTTGTCCAGTATATAATGTGTTTTGAGGTTTCTTTGTCTTCTACTGATTAAAGTCAGAAGCTACTGGTCTCAGTGATATTCTCTTAGCCTTGTTCTAACACCTAGTACACATATTCTTTGTTCACTAAATCATAACCTTCTTTGGCTGAACTTGCTCAAAGAATAAAACAAATGCTTCATCTGATTATAGCCCATTGATTTCTTAGCCAGTATAAGATTTAAAAGACATTTTAAAAATCATATGTTTTGTCTTTGTTTACCAACCTTGAAAATTAATTTCAGCATTGCATTTCATTTAATCTTCTGTCTCCTGTAAAAATATCAACAAATAACAGTGGAAGACAGCTTTTCTTGGGTTTGTTTATTGGATTATCTTTAATAGCCCCATTTTCTTATTTATTTTTAGGGCTTCGTGCAGTCAAATCATCATTAATTAAAATGTGCAAGGCACTCACAGAAAGCATAAATAAAACAGAGTGGAGAAGGCAGCCTCAACTTAGTATTTTTGCAGGGTGGGTTAGCTTAAAAGGAAAGGCATGTTCTCTATCTTGAAAATCAGAAAAGAGATGCTTTTTCTACTTCATCAAAAGCAAAGAAATATGAAGCTACCACTTTTCCAAGAGAAAGGTCTTTTTTTTCAAGTCCCTCTCCGGGTGAACTTTATGACGAAATGAAAGATTATCCTCTGCCATCTGTCACTGAAACCCAGTCTACATTCTAAATCTAAGCCTCAGAGCAGAGAGAAAGTAAAAGAAATTGAGAGACATAAATGTTCTAGGAGCCATTTCACAACAAGTTTATTTCTCATTTGTCTTCATCAGAAGGATTTCAAGATTGGAATATTTAATAGACCTCTCACTGACAGCTGATGGGAAGATTAGTGATCAAAGGTTGGAGATATTTGGAAAAGGAATATGTTCTGCTGTGGGACTGATGGGAAAATGAGGAAGAGAGGGAACTCAGGTCTCGAAATGGAGACTGATTAAGTTAAAAGCCCAAGGAGAGCTGCTGTGGGGGAAGGACAACAGTGGATTCCACCTCCTCTTGGAGGCAGCATCCTGCATCCATTCAGGGAAAGGCAGGCAGCCCTTCAGAGAAATGTGTAGTAGCCAAGTGGCTCTCCTGAGAAAGCCAATTGCAAGTGGCTTCTCACACATGAGGGGTTCAGCTCTGTCTGAGGAGAGCAACTATTTGTCAGTGAAACAAACCATGTGAGGAAGTCATGGCTTTTGTGAAGAACAAGGCATTTGAAACATGATTCCTCTGGTTCTGTCAGAATCAGTTACCAGAAATTCATTTCATGGGTATATTTTTCTAGCCTCAGTGAATCCAGGCCCTTCCACAGAATTTCAATCGAGAAAGGAAACTGTGGAGAATTTTGTCTTTTCAATTCATAGACTTGTTATGAGGTCAGTGAAACTATTGATCCCACTTACACGCATTTACCTCCCGCTACGCTTCTCACCCTCCTCTCCCGAAGCTTACTGATTCATTCCAGAAAGATGTAGGCATTGCCAGATTACATACTTAAATTTGAACTGACCTATAGTTAAGCTTAAAGCAAAATGAAAGACTCATCTTGCTGGTGGATAGTGCAGGAAAGTCTAGACAGAGATGTCTGTGACCAGGAAGAATGCCACAGATGATCCTTAAGACTAGCAAATATTCCAAAGGCAAGCTTCATTGAAGAGGATTAATGGCCGAACCTCTAACTTTCTGCAAGTTCTAACTCTGTCCTTCTATTTATGAGGAAATGAGACCCAAATAAGGGTCCTTCTCCTCTTTTGGATTAAAAGACGCTTGCTCCTTGGGAGAAAACCTATGATAAACCTAGACAGCATATTAAAAAGCAAAGACATCACTTTGCCAACAAAGGTCCTTCTAGTCAAAGCTATGGTTTTTCCAGTAGTCATGTACGGATGAGAGTTGGACCATAAAGAAAGATGAGTGCTGAAGAATTGATGCTTTCCAGTTGTGCTAGAGAAGACTTTTGAGAGTCTCTTGGACAGCAAGGAGATCAAACCAGTCAATCCTAAAGGAAATCAGTCCTGAATATTCAATGGAAGGGCTGATGCTGAAGCTGAAGCTCCAATACTTCGGCCACCTGACGCAAAGAGCTGACTCATTGGTAAAGATCCTGAGGCTGGGAAAGACTGAAGGCAGGAGAGAAGGAGGTGACAGAGGATGAGATGGTTGAGGCCATGATTGACTCAATCGACATGAGTTTGAGCAAAGTCCGGGAGATAGTGAAGGACAGGGAAGCCTGGAGTGCTGCAGTCCAGGGGGTTGCAGAGAATGAGACTCGACTGAGACTGAACAACAACAACCTCTTCCAGAGTCTCCAGATGCTAAAGCTGGAAAGAAGGTGAATACCATCTAAAGTAGACCTTCCATTTTACAAGTGTCCAGAGGTAAAATAATCTGTCTGTGGTCACAGAGCTGCTTCACAGACCCAGAAGCACCCTGTGATTTTCTCGAAACCCAGTTCACTTCTGTCCACTGATGAAGATTCTCTCCTTGACCAAACTCTAGTCAGGCTTCTGTGCACTCTCTTCTCAAATAGGCTTGGACTTTTAGGCTTCTGTTATTGTCTCTGCGTTGTCCAGTTTTAATAAGAAATCCTAAATCATTTTAACCAGAATCTCACACTCTGCCTGCCTTTCAGCAAGAATCCCGTTGGGCTGGTTTAACCAGAATCCTCCCTTACTCCTTCCTCTTACTCATTTCTATTCACTGACCTCCCCCACCCCCAATTTACTGTTGCTAGATTACAAATTCCCACTTTTCTTTTTTGTACTTTGAGTTGGATCCATTGCAGTGGTCCCTATACCTATCATAATGGTCCTGAGTTAAGTTGGCCTTACCATTCTTTGACAAGTGTCATGAATAATTTTTTTCTCCAACACTGTTCTGGGGAACTATTTATTTTCCAATCATCATACAGGGAAGCGGAGGATATAGAGTCTCTCCATTCTCTATTCTTACAATTACAAAGGATGGGGAAAGAGGACTAAAACATTTAACTAAAAATTAAGTAAGAATTTTAGATTTCTATCAAAAATATATCTTGATTATTGACTAAAAGTTTTCTTTCTTTTTAATAAGATTCTTTCTTGGGACTTCCCTGGTGGTGCAGTGGCTAAGACTCCTCCTTGCTCCTAATACAAGGTGCCAGGGTTCAATCTGTGGTTGGGGAATTAGATCCCACATGCTGAAACTAAGAGTTCAAATGACACAACTAAAGATCCTGCATGCTGCAACTAAACAAAACAAAAATTTTTTTAATGAAAAAAAAAAATCCTTTCTTATTTCTAGAGGATGGCTAGATGACACAGAAACTCTCAGAGGGTCTGCTCCTGATCCCACTCCAATGATTCACATTATTCTTACTCCCATCTTTCATTGCCCTCTGAAATTTCTCAATTCTAGCAATGTTACTTTGAATGCTAAGGACATGCTAATTAATTTTTAAATTCTTGTACACAATGGCAAAGTATTATTAAATCTGTAATTTAAAAACCTCACCAATCTGTCTAAAGAGAAAAAAGGCAAGACTGAATTATATACTATTTTGAAAGAAATTAACAAAGCAGCAACAAATGCATTTATGGATTAAAAAACATTAGTTGGGGGGGCCCGGATAAGAGAGAGCTGTAATCAGCATGGGAGTTTTTTTTTTAATTTTTCCAAAGGAATTTGGAAAATTTGTTTGCAAATGGAGCACAGTCTTTGAAACCTTTGCCACACTATTGTCATACCTAGTAGACACAAAACATTCTCACCTCCACCAACTTTGGACTCACACTTCGAATCATTTACCAAGCTCTAAAGAAGTGTCTTCCATTACAAGAATATGAAAATGAGGTTATATTTTTATCAGCAAGCAACTTATTGAAGCATTGAAAATGAAAACGTACATAAAACAACCATTTGCTAAATGCATCAACCCCTTGGGGGCTCTAATTAACAGTTATGTTGATCTAGATGCAAAAAGCTTCCATTTGTTGTCACTTCCAAAAGTCTTGTCAAAGTTGTCATCAGACTGAAGGTCTGACTCATTTTTAGATTATCTGAGCCGGCTGTTCAGATCTGTCAGTTATAGCTGTTCTTTTTACTTCTCTAGTCATTTTGGTTAAAATTCCCCTATCTGCACAGCCCACTAAACCTCCTCCCCCAATTGTCCCAATAGTCACACATGGATTTGGTATTTACCAAGACGTCCATTTGTAAACTCTCCTACTACATTCTGGGTCTGGTTAGTCATAAAACAGCTGCGGCTCTGGATCAGTCTAGAATGGGGTGATTTTCCACCCTTTTAAGACTATAAATTTGTGAGTTTTCTTCTGATTTATTTTCTGTGTATAGATAGAGAGTTCTTCAAGAAAATTAGAGATATCAAGGGAATACTTCATGCAAAAGTGGGCACAATAAAGGACAGAAATGGTATGGACCTAACAGAAGCAGAAGATATTAAGAAGAGCTGTCAAGAATACACAGAAGAATTATACAAAAAACATCTTCATGACCCAGATAACCACGATGGTGTGATCATTCACCTAAAGCCAGACATCCTGGAATACAAAGTCAAGTGGGCCTTAGGAAGCATCACTACGAACAAAGCTAGCAGAGGTGATGGAATTCCAGTTGAGTTATTTCAAATCCTAAAAAATGATGCTGTGAAAGTGCTGCACTCAATATGTCAGCAAATTTGGAAAACTCAGCAGTGGCCACAGGACTGAAAAATGTCAGTTTTCATTCCAATCCCAAAGAAAGGCAATGCCAAACAATATAAAAATTATCGCGCAATTGCACTCATCTCACACACTAGCAAAATTCTCCAAGCCAGGCTTCAACCGTATGTGAACTGTGAACTTCCAGATATTCAAGCTGGATATAGAAAAGGCAGAGACACCCGTGGCGAATTCATGTTGATGTATGGCAAAACCAATACAATATTGTAAAGTAATTAGCCTCCAATTAAAATAAATAAATTTAAATTAAAAAAAAAAAGAAAAGGCAGAGAAACCAGATCAAATTGCCAACATCCATCGGATCACTGAAAAAGCAAGAGAGTTCCAGAAAAACATCTACTTCAGGTATACTGACTATGCCAAAGCCTTTGACTGTGTGGATCACAACCAACTGTGGAAAATTCTTCAAGAGATGGGAATACCAGACCACCTGACCTGCCTTCTGAGAAATCTGTATTTGGATCAAGAAGCCACACTTAGAATTGAACATGGAACAGACTGGTTCCAAATCAGCGATGGAGTACGTCAAGGCTGCATACTGTCACCCTGCTAATTTAACTTCTATGCGGAGTACATCATGCAAAATGCCAGGCTGGATGAAGCACAAGCTGGAATCAAGATTGCCAGGAGAAATATCAATAACCTCAGATACAAAGATGACACCACCCTTATGGCAGAAAGTGAAGAAGAACTAAAGAGCCTCTTGATGAAAGTGAAAGAGGAGAGTGAAAAAGTTGGCTTAAAACTCAACATGCAGAAAAATAAGATCATGGCATCCAGTTCCATCACTTCATGACAAATAGATTGGGAAACAATGGAAACAGTGACAGACTTTATTTTGGGGGGCTCCAAAATCACTGCATATGGTGGCTACAGCCATGAAATTAAAAGACGCTTGCTCCTTGCAAGGAAGGCTATGACCAACCTAGACAGCTTATTAAAAAGCAGAGACATTACTTTGCCAACAAAGGTCTGCCTAGTCAAAGCTATGGTTTTTCCAGTAGTCATGTATAGATGTGAGAGTCAGACTATAAAGAAAGCTGAGTGCCAAAGAATTAATGCTTTTGAACTGTGGTGTTGGAGAAGACACTTGAGAATCCCTTGGACTGCAAGATCCAACCAGTCTATCCTAAAGGAAATCAGTCCTGAATATTCTTTGGAAGGACTGATGCTGAAGCTGAAACTCCAATACTTTGGCCACCTGATGAGAAGAACTGACTCACTAGAGAAGACCTTCACGCTGGTAAAGATTCAATTTGGGAAGAGAGGATGATATAGTTAGGTGGCATCACCAACGTGATGGACATGAGTCTGAGTAGGCTCTGGGAGTTGATGATGGGCAGGGAAAGCCTGGCGTGCTGTAGTCTATGGGGTTGCAAAAAGTTGGACATGACGGAGCGACTGGATTGAATTGAACTGAACCTTTTCATAAGTAAAATAACCAATTACTCCTTGGTGGATATTGCAGGGTGTTTTGGGAACTTTATAAGTTAGTTTTCAAAACCGAGAGAGCACTATCACTATCTTGCCCTCTAAAGTAATTATGTTCCATGACTTCCCTGGTGCTAATGCAGGGGCCATGGGTTTGATCTCTGGTCTGGGAATATTCCAGATGCCTCAGAGCAACTAAATCCTGTGTACTACAACTACTGAGTCTGCATGCTGCAACTATTTAAGTCCATGTGCCTAGGGCCTGTGTTCCACAACAAGAGAAGCTACTATAATGAGAAGCCTGTGCATTGCAAGTAAGACTAGCCCTCTCTCACTGCAACTAGAGAAAGTCTGCACACAGGAACAAAGACCCAGCACATCCAAAAATAAAATAAATATGTTCTATTACCTATTTAATGAGAGAGAGCATGACACAGGATGCACTCACTGTTTTTTGCATTTGTTGTTGCTGCCTATTTTTCTGTTCCTTTTAAGTAGTTAAAAATTATAAGATGCCAAACAATGAATTTTCATTACAAATAGCATGGCAGCTGGAGAAAATTATACATACTAGCCCTTGAAGATTGATTCCTGCTATAAAGAATAACAAACATCACAATGAACAATGCTAGAAATATAAAGATAAATTCATCTCAGTCAGTCCTTGTATTCAAAGAGCTTTAAATGCATCGAACTCTGTTTTCTTTGAGTTAGATGATATATACTTGCATGAGCCAGAGTTGCCTTAGCGAGCTGGGCCATGAGGCACTAGTACAACTTCATTCCTTACTCTTGTCCCACTGGGATAAGTCCAGGTAGCCCTCCTTCATCTGGTAACTGTGCTACTGGAAAATGTGGCCCAAAGTCATCCTAACAGGGAAAGGGGAGGAAGGAGGCTTAAGCAGAATGTTTCAAGGGCTAAATTTAGAAGTGGCTTACTTCAGTTCTGCCTAGTTTGTTAGTCAGATTGTGACACATGTCTAACTGCAAGGAACCTTGAGAAGAACTGTCTTCCCATGTGCTGGGGAAAAGGAACTGGGATAGTGAGCAGGCAGCACCTTTGCTGCCATGTAGCCAGAGATCATTTTCCTCTGAATCCTTCAAAATATGTGTCAAAATTGAAAATAAATGCCAATGTTTTCCACAACCAGAAGGAAATGAAAATGTTTAGAATCATGATAATCTCAAAGAGAGATATTGGTTTCTTTATGAATCTGTCATGTCAAGGAAACTGTATTAATATAATTTTTATCTGTGGGAAGATTGTTAATAAAGTCTTAATAACTAATATTCATATAAAAATCATATCTGGATCATAGTCAACATAATTGTTTTTTCTGCATCATAACAGATAAAGCAAGACTCCTTGGAAAGTTATTCTAATCCTTGGAAATATATTCTAATCATTAGTCATGTCTTTTATGGAGTGGGTTAAATTGTGTCTCCCCAAAAGACACATTTATGTCCTAATCCCTGGAACCTGTTAATGTGATCTTATTCGGAAGATCAAGTTAAAAAAAGGTCATACTGGGTTAGGATGGTCTCTATATCCAATGACTGTCATCTTTATAAGAGAAAGGAAAGAGAAATTTGGACACATAGCAAGAAAGAAGGCCATGTGAAGTTAAGAGTCAGAGACTGGAGTGATTCAAGTCAGGGAATGTCAAGGATTGCAGACAACTATCAGAAGCCAGGACAGAGGCATAGGTTGGATTCTCCCTCAGAGCCTCCATAAGGAACCAATCTTGCTGACAACTTAGTTTCAGATTTGTAGCCTCAAGAACTGTGACAGAATAAATTTCTATTGTTTGAAGGCACCAAATTTGTAGTAATTTGTTATGGAAGCCCTAGGAAACTTTGTACACTTGATTTGCAAAGAAATTGATCTTTAGGAGAGATGTACCATCTTTGGGCTCCTACTGTGTACAGGCACTTAGACTTGGTGATACAAAGGTGGGTATAAGGAACTTGCAAATTAGTGGAGGTGAAAAACATGTAAATTTACGTTATTCAACTGTGGGAAAACATTTTTATAATTCAGAATCTTCAGCTAAAGAAAGAAAAATATCAAAAATTATGTTTTACATTGTCACCTCTTATTCTTCCTTCATATAGATACTGGTACTGATAATTATTTGACTGCTTTTGGAATTATCCTTCATATTATATCTGCTAAAATGTGAGACCAAATCATTGTCAGTTCATTACCGAAGAACCACTGTGATACTATAATGGGGTCCTGACTCCATGAATGTGTTACTCTTGGCTTTTTACGGTTTTATTATTGACCTAACTTTGCTACAGAAGTGATTAACTACTGTTTTCAAATCCTAGGATTCTTTAATGGACCAAATAAAATGAACTCAACAAATCTCATTGGTTCAATTTTGACAGTACAGGTAGAAAATGTCACATTAAATTTGTCGTGTTCAAATATTTATGCACTGTCATACAGTTCTCAAAGCAAGAAAAGATAAAAAGGAATTTTTAAACAAGTCAGCTCTGGTTTGGCACATAAAGTCAAATCTAGTTCAACTCAATTCATGGGAGTATAGTATATACTGGTATATATACCAGTCAGCTACAGATAATTTACAACAGGTTACAATGAAGTTCATTTGCAGTCCATGTATCACAGGTCACCAAGGAAGTGCTGTAAACCTAAATTACAAGATGGCCTAGCACATAGCAGATACTTAGGTCAAAAAATACCAAGAAAACAAAACTGCCTAATAGCTCATCTTCTACCTTCTCTCAGGAGGTCCCCAAAGTCATTATACTTCTCATCTCAAGAAGAACTCTATTGGCTCCTAGATGATCACTCCACCTACTCTGTCTGCACTTGCCACTGTGTAAACCGCTTCTTAAGTCTGCTGCTCTTTGCAGGAGGGGCCTCAGAATCCTTCTAAATACCTTGCAGAAGATACCTTATATCTTCCCCAGACCCCCATAAATCCATCTATCTTGGGCTACAGCTGATGACCTATTCTTGCAACATAGGTAACCTGACTTAGACAAGTATCAATCTGAGGGATTTCACTACCAGAATTCATCTCAACTGTTATATTAATAGCACTTTCTCTTCCACAGGAGGGAGATAAACCATTCTGCTTTTATAATAATCATTGAGAGCTTAACACTGGTATCTCCTCCACTCCTTTCCAGCTCTGATCTTGCTTAACTTGGTTGAGATAATTCGGGTTGATGAGGGAAGGCAGAGTGAAGGTGCAATGGCAAAGAAAGGGTGCAAATACTTTTAAGCATCAGCGTCAGTTTTGTGCTAAATGTTGTGCTCACCTCTTTAGATTTTGTTTCATTTAATTGGGACAACAATCCCATAAATTTGTCTTGTTAGGCCCATTTTCCCATTGAAAGAAAGACAGGGGTTAAGTAACATGCTCCAAACCACACTTCTATTAAGAACTGAAGCAACAAGTTGAGTATAATTTCAAGGTTCTTGATATTTTCCCACTATATTCCTCTTTAAGACACATTATCTAGGATGCCCAGTCTCTTCAGTTAAAATCACCTCTACCTCACTCCAGCCCTGGGGCCCTTCCTGTTCCTGAGAAGATCAGGAGGCACACTTCTTTGAATGACTCTGCCCCATCTCTCTCGGGACCAAAAACTCAATCTAGTAACCTTTCTGTATTCGCTTAGTATATGCTCATGTGACCCTGGATTGCATTTAGAGAGATGAAGTCAAGACCTTAGTAATGACTGCATATTCATATCTACCTTTTGATTATATACTTATTATGTATGTACTTACATAAATGGGTATCTACTGTTCTGAATATGCTTTTGATAAGATTCTGAAGTTGTGCCAGGGAGCACTGACAGTAGGTATGCTGGGAGCTGTCTGATTTCCTTGTCTTGGATTCTTGCTAAACCTTTCTCAAGAATTCACACAATGAAGAGGAAAAATATTAATGAAACTTTTATTCCCACTGCCATTCCTTAACTCTTGTCCAGACCTGGGGAAGTGCAACTACATCTTTTTCTTTTTTTCAACTACAGCTTTAAATAGCCTTCCTTCAAGGCTGGTTGGCAAATAAAGTGTTATCAGTGCACAAGTAAGGTAAAGTAAAAGTAAGGTAAAATATCAGGTAAAAAGGATGGTGTACTCAGGCAGAGAAGTCGTAGAAAAGCCAACTTCTCTGGTGGGTACAGACCGTGCAATGGTAAAGAAGCCACCTGCCAATGGAGGAGACACTGGTTTGATTCCTGGATCGGGAAGATCCCCTGGAGTAGGAAATGGCAACCCATTCCATTATTCTTGGCTGGAAAAATCCCATGGACAGAGAAGCCTGCCAGGCTACAGTCCATGGAGTCACAAAGAGTAAGACACGACTGAGCACACACATACCCAAGCAGAGAAGCTGTAGAAGAACCAGCAAGTGCCACCAATGAATTTTAAAGTGAGATTGGTAGATAGGCATCAAAGCCTTTAAAGCATAGGCATTTATTGAGTTTTATTGTTGAGTTTCACAGAACTCCAAAGACAGTGTGATTAAGTTGTTACTCTCAGGAAGGATTTTTCAGGTAAAATGTCTGAGTCACATATTAAGGAACCATGGGATTACAACTAAAATGGAATCTGCTTTTACCTTAGTATTTTGCAAATACTCTTAAAATGATATTAGAAATCATGGATAGAAAATACAAGAGTTCTAAAAGAAGCCACATGTACCAGTGCTTTAAAGTGGAGATGATAATAGACACAGAAAGCTCCATTTGTAATAGTTCAGTGGAGACACTGAACTGTTCAAGCTCACCCCTATTTATACATCAAAATTTATACAGATTTTGTGTGAGAGGAGACATATATTCTAAACAGTGTTTTCCAAATCTGGTTTAATAAAATTATGTAGGGAAGAGCTGTCAAAAATACAGATTCACCCAGATATTCTGATTTACCAAAAATTGAGACCCAAGTATGTGTTTTTGCTGTTGCTGTTTTGATTTTGGTGATCCACAAGTTTGGGAATAACTGTGGTAAAAGATTTAGGCCATCTTGCTACTCTTAGGCATGATTTAGGAAAATCTCATCAATCTTCTCTAAGTCAATGGACTGGGAAAGAAGCATTAGAAGAGTTTCAAAGATTGATTCTAAGACATTCTTCCAGCAATAACAGGTTGGGATATCGGTTCAGGGAGATAATACACACAAGTAGAGGAATCCCTCAGTAATAAAGTGCTATTATCCTGAGTAACTTTCAACTTCTCTATTTTAGCCTGGAAAATAATAGCATAAAGATGCTTTATTTTCTCTCCAGCACATATTACAATTTCAGCCAATGCCGTGAGAAGACAGTAGGACTTATAAGGTTAAGACAACTATGTTAAGATAACATGCTTGAAACTCTCATTTCTTGGCTTGCAAGAATGTGTATCATGCAAAGCATGATGTCGTAAGACCCTAGACTGGTTTTGGGACGAGCAGGACAGGGGTATCAGGGAAAAGCAAGTTTAAAATGGCAAAGAAAGATTATTTTTTAGAAGACTGGAGAACTGTTTGTGACCCACCAATTCATGTATGGATGTGAGAGTTGGACTATAAAGAAAGCTGAGTGCCAAAGAATTGATGCTTTTGAACTGTGGTGTCGGAGAAGACTCTTGAGATTCCCTTGGACTGCAAGGAGATTCAACCAGTCCATCCTAAAGGAAATCAGTCCTGAATATTCACTGGAAAGACTGATGCTGAAGCTGAAGCTCCAATACTTTGGCCATCTGATGCGAAGAACTGACTCATTGGAAAAGACCTTGATGCTGGGAAAGACAGAAGGTAGGAGGAGAAGGGGGCGACAAAGGATGAGATGGTTTGATGGCATCACTGACTCAATGCACATGAGTTTGAATAAACTCCGGGAGTCGGCAATGGGCAGGGAGGTCTGGTGTGCTGCAGTCCATGCGGTCGCAGAGTCAGATATTGACTGAGTGACTGAACTGAACTGAATTCATTTCCTCCTTTAGCCCATGGAGCCATTGCTACTGCCTCTAACAAGAGAAAAGGTTCTGCTTTTCTTTTAATATTGTCTGAACGATTTGTTATTTCTGGCTTGTATAACAGCTAGCTCCCTCTTAAAATACTCAAGGTTCTTCCTAGGAAAGCTGTTTAGATCCTGAGTCATCTTTGAGTCATGGATCAATTTGAAAATTCTGCCAAGAAACACAGACTCCAGACTTTGCATGCAGTTCCAGGGACATGTGTATCCCAGCTTAAGAACTGTCAGCCTTACAGAGAGAAACTAGCAGTGGGGTTTTCTTTCCATTCCACCAAATGAATTTTAGTTGATTGCAAAATGACTGTTACACTGCAAAGATCAGAATCTGGCCTCAAATATAGCTATGTAAGTATAGCTATGAGACACTGAATCTGTATTAAGCACTTAAAATGTGCTTAACATTACTTGACATTACTGTTATAGTCAATCTCACTTTAAAGATTGCACAGGTGAAGGTGCTCAATTACTCAAGATTAAGTAACTTTTCCAGAGTCGCACTTTTTCAGTCACAAACCTGAACTGACTTTAAAGCTATTATCTAACCACCACCTACTCCAGTTTTCCCACCTTTGAATGAAAAATTTACTTTCCACTTACAACAGTGACAAATTTTCAAGTAATGATATATATTGGATGATATCCAACATTAATTCTAACCACTCATCCTTCTAAAACTCAAACATACATTCTCAGTTATAGAATCAACATGGCCAGTGTAGTAACTGAGATCATTCTTACCTAATATAGTACATCATAAGCTTCTTGAAAGCAGAAACGATGTATGCTTCACTATTCCTGCTCACACAGCATGTCTCAGACATAGGGAGAAGCTCAGTGTCGAACATAATTTATTGGCTCCTCTCAGTTCTCAGTAAAGGATGATATAGCTTCCCAGATAAAACCTATGAGAACCCTCTTGTATCAATTTTAACAGGTCTGTTTTTATTTGGTTTCTACTACATGTCATATATCCAGCTCATTAAAAAAGCAGCCATTGGTCCTTAAGCTTTACAATACATGACACTGAACAAGGTAACTTTACTGCAAAGTTTGAAATGCTTGCTTCAGTACTAAATATTACTTTCAATACAGTGTGGGGTCTTCCAAGGTTTGTCCATCACTGGGCAGATTTGATCATTGGTTAGCTATAATACTAGGATCCTTAAAAATACCTTTCTTAAGAGTATAGAAAATTCTTGGTTCCAATTAACTAAGTGCTGCTCTTCATCAACTTTAAAAGCCTCACCTTTTTTAATCAAAAATCCAAATTAACATGCCCATCTCTTGACTGCTAAAGGGCCATGCATGAATATGAATGCATATCTTGATGCCTATTGACTGCATTTTAACAGGTGTTATCACTTTGATAAATTTCAGAAGTCTCATGTTTCTGTCACCTGATACATAATCTAGACACCAAAAAAACTGGTTATCTCAAATATTCAATCTCATTTTCATGCCAACCAAATAAACCACAGAATAGCTAGTAATGAAAAGTATTCAAACATGGATAATTTTAGCAGCCACTTAAATATCATAGATGCTAGAGGCTAATGGATAGGGGAGCATACTAACTATTCATATTTAAAATTTTTTAAGTATAATTTTTACAGAATTATATTGACAGCATTGTTTAGTGCAAGATATTGGAAGCCAATTATTTTTAGTACATGTGTGATATTTCTAAGCACATGAGCTATGTCTAGGGGAGGAACACCTTAAGAAATACTCTAGTAAGGAAGTACTTTTCTCATAGGTTTGGGCATGGAACCAGCACATCAGGATAAGTAAGTTTTGTTTTTCTTTTTTTAAGCAATGCTTAAAGAAACTCTAAATCATATTTGATTGATATTCTAATTTGCATGTTTGAATGCATTTTTTTTTAGTAATGAGGAGGGGATGAGAGAACAGAAGCTTTTAACATAGTAAGAACTAGCTATTATTTTTTAATTTGCTGTGGGTTATACACACAAATTAGGGCTTCCCTCGTAGCTCAGTCAGTGAAGAAATCTGCCTGCAGTTCAGGAGACCTGGGTTCGATTCCTGGGTCAGAAAGATCCCCTAGAGAAGGAAATGGCAACCCCCTCCAGTATTCTTGCCTGGAGAATACCACAGACAGAGGAGCCTGCCAGGCTACAGTCCATGGAGTCACAAGAGTTGGACACGACTTAGCAACTAAACAACCATACACACAAATTACTCAAGATGATAGGGTTTAAGCTGAGTTCATCTAGGCTAGTTTGTTTATATTTTTTCTAGCTGATTCCTAACTCCAAAAGAGTAAGTGCTCAAGTAATTGCTGTTTTGTAAAGTTTTTGCATTCAACTAAAATTTAAGAAATATGTTAGAAAAATTTTATTCATTTCTGAGTAGACTTTTACCCTAAATCCCAAATACCCTCTTCCAATAACACAAGAGAAGACTACACATGGACATTACCAGATGGTCAATACCAAAATCAGATTGATGATATTCTTTGCAGACAAACATGGAGCTCTATACAGTCAGCAAAAACAAGATTGTGAGCTGCCTGTGGCTCCGATCATGAACTCCTTATTGCCAAATTTAGAATGAAATTAAAGAAAGTAGGGAAAACAACTACACCATTCAGGTATGACCTACATCAAATGGCCAATGATTATACAGTGGAAGTGATAAATAGATTTAAGGGACTAGATCTGATAGAGTGCCTGATGAATTATGGATGGAGGTTCATGACACTGTACAGGAGACAGAGATCAAGACCATCCCCATGGAAAAGAAATGCAAAAAAGCAAAATGACTGTCTGGGGAGGCCTTAAAAATAGCTGTGAAGAGAAGAGAAGCAAAAGCAAAGGAGAAAAGGAAAGATATAAGCATCTGAATGCAGAGTTCCAAAGAATAGCAAGGAGAGATAAGAAAGCCTTCCTCAGCGATCAATGCAAAGAAATAGAGGAAAACAACAGAATGGGAAAGACTAGAGATCTCTTCAAGAAAATTAGAGATACCAAGGGAATGTTTCATGCAAAGATGGGCTCAATAAGGGACAGAAATGGTATGGACCTAACAGAAGCAGAAGATATTAAGAAGAGCTGTCAAGAATACACAGAACTATACAAAAAAGATCTTCACGACCCAGATAATCACGATGGTGTGATCACTCACCTAGAGCCAGACATCCTGGAATGTTAAGTCAAGTTGGACCTTAGTAAGCATCACTATGAACAAAGCTAGTAGATAGAGGTGATGGAATTCCAGTTAAGCTATTTCAAATCCTAAAAGATGATGCTGTGAAAGTGTTGCACTTAGTATGTCAGCAAATTTGGAAAACTCAGCAGTGGCCACAGGACTGGAAAAGGTCAGTTTTCATTTCAATCCCAAAGAAAGGCAATGCCAAAGAATGCTCAAACTACTGCACAGTTGCACTCATCTCACACATAAAGTAACGCTCAAAATTCTCCAAGCCAGGCTTCAGCAATACGTGAACTGTGAACTTCCTGATGTTCAAGCTGGTTTTAGAAAAGGCAGAGGAACCAGAGATCAAATTGCCAACATCTGCTGGATCATGGAAAAAGCAAGAGAGTTCCAGAAAAACATCTATTTCTGCTTTATTGACTATGCCAAAGCCTTTGACTGTGTGGATCACAATAAACTGTGGAAAATTCTGAAAGAGATGGGAATACCAGACCACCTAACCTGCCTCTTGAGAAACCTATATGCAGGTCAGGAAGCAACAGTTAGAACTGGACATGGAACAACAGACTGGTTCCAAATAGGAAAAGGACTACGTCACGGCTGTATATTGTCACCCTGCTTATTTAACTTATATGCAGCTTATTTAACTACATCATGAGATACTCTGGGGTTGGAGGAAGCACAAACTGAAATCAAGATTGCTGGGAGAAGTATCAATAACCTCAGATATGCAGATGACCCTACCCTCATGGCAGAAAGTGAAGAACTAAAGAGCCTCTTGATGAAAGTGAAAGAGAGTGAAAAAGTTGGCTTAAAGCTCAGTCTTCAAATAACTAAGATCACGGCATCTGGTCCCATCACTTCAGGGCAAATGATGGGGAAACAGTGGAAACAGTGGCTGACTTTATTTTCCTGGGCTCCAAAATTGCTGCAGATGGTGATTGCAGTCATGAAATTAAAAGACGCTTACTCCTTGGAAGGAAAGTTATGACCAACCTAGACAGCATATTAAAAAGTAGACGTTACTTTGCCAACAAAGGTCCGTCTAGTTGAGGCTTTATTTTTTCCAGTCGTCATGCATGGATGTGAGAGTTGGACTATAAAGAAAGCTGAGTGCCAAAGAATTGATGCTTTTGAACTGTGGTGTTGGAGAAGACTCTTGAGAGTCCCTTGGACTGCAAGGAGATCCAACCAGTCCATCCTAAAGATCAGTCCTGGTGTTCATTGTTAAGACTGCTGTTGAAGATGAGTCCAATACTTTGGCCACTTGATGAGAAAAACTGACTCACTGGAAAAGACCCTGATGCTGGGAAAGATTGAAGGCAGAAGGGGACAACAGAGGATGAGATGGTTGGATGGCATCACCAACTCAATGGACACGGGTGTGGGTGGACTCTGGGAGTTCATGATGGACAGGGAGGCCTGGCGTGCTGAGATTCACGGGGTCACAGAGAGTCGGGCACAACTGAGTGACTAAAGTGAACTGATGCTGAAGCTCCAATATTTGGCCACCTGATGTGAAGAACTGGCTCTTCGGAAAAGACCCTGATGTTGGGAAAGTCTGAGGGCAGGAGAAGGGGATGACAGAGGATGAGATGGTTGGATGGCATCACCCACTCAATGGAGATGAATCTGAGTAAACTCCGCAAGTTGGGATGGACAGGGAGGCCTGGCGTACTGTGTTCTAGTGTCTCGAAGAGTCAGACATGACTGAGCGACTCAACTGAATTCCTGAACAGCCTTGGTGTGTTATTGATGGTTTCAGATATATGTAATTTGAGGTTATGGTGAAACTGTCAGCAAAAAATATACTCAAAACAGACTGTTAACCAACTAGAAAGTAACATATACCTTCTGTCATCTTGCTGTTTACTTAAGTATCACGTGTGAAGTACAATCACAAATCAGTACCTATCCCAGAAAGGAAAGAGTACTTAGTTGTAAACAAAATGGAGTCTTACATTAATGCCACAAAATGGTTTAACTTTTACTTCTAGAACAGAAATGCACCCTAGGGAAAAACAGAAAATAATGCTTTTTGATTTCATATGAATTAAAAACCAGAGTTTGTGTGTGAAAATAGTAATAAGCATTAAACAGCACTTCTGTATTATTGTATATGCACATTTGCTTTAAAGCAGACTGGACAAACATAAAACTGTTTTATCAAATTTCAAATTACTTGTTAACCACACACTGCTTTGCCCATGGAAACCTTTCTATGTAGTTTAAGGCTATATAATCTTCCTGCTATCAATCAGAAAACACACTCATCATTCCCTCCAAAATTATAAGCTAAATTTATGAACAAAATTCACTGTAACTTTCCATTCAAATGTTTAAGCAAATTAAGTCTCTGTACACAAACATTTACATGACACGGAGGAGATAAACTTTCCAAGTTATGACAGTTACCTAAAACTTATTTTTGGAACAGGGCATATGCAACAAGATGAAAGCTGCTTTGCTTCTCAATGTGTATCAATGAAATCATTTTCAAACCGTGTGAATATATTACCAATTCAAAAAATACAATCATAACTAATGTTTAATATGCTGTTATATTACTTAGTAGACTTGTGCCCACTCTTAGCAAAGAATTTAACGCAACTGAAAAGAATGATTCTAATCACTTAAAACTGAAAGTTACAGATCTTTACCTTTTCATTATACAACTTAATGTAACTAATTCTGTTATAAAAAATTTTCTTCCCAAGTTCTAGAAATCATTACGCTAGGATATTAAAATTAGTAATAACCCAAGAACAAACTACAGATTGCAAGACACATCTGATCATTGTTATCCAAGATACAGAAAGAACTCTTAAAAAAACTCAGTAGGAAAACAAACTACTGGGCCAAAGAGCTTATTAGACACCACATCAAAGAAGATATACAGATAACAAATTAATACTAAAGATTCATCAAGTTACCATGATGAGATTTAACTGCACGCCTATTTGAACAGCCAAACCTGGAACACTGATATCAAATACTGGTGAAGATGTGGAATAGAAACTCTTTCAATGCTGTAAAAATGCAAAATTGTACAACTGTTTTGGAAGAGTTTGATGATTTCTTACAAAATCAAATATATATTTTTACATATTACCTACCCAAGAGTTGAAAACACACAAATCTGCTAATGTTTTTAACAGCTTTATTCATAACCACCCAAACTTGCAAGCAACCAAGATATCCTTCAGTAGGTGTATGGAATAAACTGTGGCACATCCAGAAAATGGATTATTCAAGACTAAAAAAAGTGAGCTGTCAAGCCATGAAAAGGCATGAAGAAAACTTAAGTGATTACTAAGTGTAAGAAGCCAATCTGAAAAGGTTGCATATGTACTGCACAATTCCACATGTAACATTTTGGAAAAGGAAAAATTATAGCAGCAGTAAAAAGGTCAGTAGTTGGCAGCTGTGTATTATGACGGATTTGTCACTATAGAGATTTGTGCAAACTCACAGGAAACACCAATAGTTGACTATAATAGTTTATGTATTAAGTCCTTAAAAAACTTAATACGGAACATCAAGTGCCAGGTATTTTTAGCATTACTTACAGATGAAGAAGCCTGGTTTTAGGGTCCATTATCTTAACTAGTTAAGTCATTTCACCTATATTGCAGTTTTTTCCTTTGCAATTTCATGCTGTGGGAAAACCATTTCTGCTCAAACCATAGGCCCTAGTTTTGCAGATAAAGCCCACTGAAAAAGAGCTATGATAAAGAGACTATCCCTAGGCCATATAGGTAATTCATATCCTCACTGTCAAAACATGACTGGAGTGGAGACGTACAAAGTGCAAGGAGAAATGTGGTATTAGTCTTGAAATGCTTTATGTCAGTGTACATTTCAAAGTTAAAGCCCATTTATATATAATCTTGCCTGAGAAACTTTCAGGTGTGAATACAGGAGTCCTGGTACACTTGAATCTTCCTAGTTGCCTTACACACTTTGATGCCTTCTCCCCAACTGATGCTCCTGACAAATCAAATCCTTAAGTCAGATATGCTCTAAATTAATATTTTGCATAAGAAATGATTATGGAAACATTACCATAATCTCATGCTACTTATTTCAAAGACCATTACAGATAAGTGAAGCCCAAGTGTCCATCATTTTCCCATCTGTCTTCTTTGTGCCCAATATACCCCTCTTGGATTTCAAAACCTGAAGATTTAAAAACTTATCAAGCAAATGTTTACATAGGTAGCACTGAAGGAAAACAAAGTCTTAAACTTTGAATAAAAATTGTTTGCCTTCTAACACCACAATTTTTAGCTCAACTGTGATTCAGTATCCTTCAGTTTGAGACACTATCCTTACCTCATACTTCAATGGTATACATATCCCCTCACCTGAAGCAAAAGTAGCAGCAAAGAACTGTGACAGGTGGTAGCGAATCATCATAGTAAGTACTGAGTATTTCCATTTCCAACTCCATTGAGATGTAATGGTTCTGCTTTTTGCCTTCAGCTATTGCAAGCTCTTGTTATTATCTCACATGACACCTGCAAAGACCAAGCCCAGGGGACCATCTAAACATTAGAATCAAAACCCCAAATAAAACTATGCCAGTTGCTGTAAACCAATTGTAATGCCTAAAGTGCCATTTATAAAGTGAAAAAGAGAAAAGGGAGATAGGATGGAATAACTGACCTAAATTCTAACAGTTTTGATCCTAAAAGTGTCTATTCATGTCTTTAAACTATTATGTACCATACAAGATGTTTAACATGCATCTCATGGTTCTCATGTGAATAGGAATGGAAATGAAAAAATATATATATAATATAGCCATGCAAAGTCTATAAACACGACTAAAGTTCAATATCAAACATTTCCTAATTATCCCCCTTTAGAATATCTAACTATGGCTTAAAAACCCAATAAACAAGTGGAAAGTCTCCCTCTGTACATGGCTTTTATTATTTACATAATACAATATAGCATCAATGCTGAATAGCATGATTATGTGCAATACATAAATATGTACTATCTGTACACATCTGCAAATCTAACTTTAGAACTAAGGTACATAAAATTGAAAGCAAAACTGAATGCTTTAAGAATAAAAGTAAAAACTAAGACTGAACACTGCAATAAATCAGAAGTAGTGCCTCGTGTACATACTTAAAAGTATTTACAGATGAAAACAGGCATTACCACGACACTAAATCTAACTATACTCATTTATATATAAAAAACACAAGTTTCATACATCACAAAAAACCTTCCATTATAACACAGAAGTGATATTACCAGACAAGCATCAGTGAAGTATACTGCCTCTTCTAGTTGTTATTGTACAATGCTGTAGATAATGCAGCCCATGCAATACACCCAAGAACACTAGAGTCCTACACCCAAGTACAATATAAAGCAGCCCTCTGCAAGTGATGCTGGATACCACTAAGAAGTCTACTGCAGCCATGTTGGTTATGATTTTCCATGCAGAAGGGTACAGTTACATTAAGAACTGAAGTCTTTAAAAAAGCTTTAAACATTCTTTCTTGAACCAAAACATTCAACAAAATATGCACATGAAAAATTAACTATTCAGATACCTTTGCAAACTTAAAATTCAGATGCATGTTACTCCATAGAGCTGCTGTATGTGAAAACCAAACGTAGTTTTAATTTCTTCTTGTAAATAAATTAATCCTAGTGCAGTTTTGTTCTACACATTTTTAGCAATGAGAGTAATGCAGACATTGTCTGGTGCAGGCCAGCATAATAAGCTTCAAAGATAGCTCAAGACCCTGTTGGCTTGATTCATTTTACTCTTTAACCAGTTAAACAATGTGTACCTTTCACAGAATGTCTTATTTGACAGTTTTTAGAACACCAATTAACCAGGCTTACATATGGCACCAAACACTGGTTTCATGGAAACGTCTGATTCTTTTTATAGCTTTCCTCCTGCTTCCAAGGAACATGTGGAAATTAACAGGGTGAAGTTTAACTATGGTAGAAGTAGACTGCCAGTCCTTTTCTGGTGTACCATTTCTTTAAAAAAATACAGGCACATAACACTAGCCAAAGATTATACCTTGATTACATTCCCAAAGGCAGATATGCTGCAAACATGCAGATAGGTATTTCACTTATTTTGTTTGGCACGAAGGAACTAAATTTTGTCCTTATTATCTGTGTATTTCAATTTGCTGTGCAGATTTTCATCCAATTTTATTCAGGGGAGGGCATATACATTTTGTAGGGCTGTATCTATCCAATTCTGCCTGTAACAAACACCCAAACATCCTAAAATATCAATTATAAGACAGACAAGTGTAAAGTAAAACTCTGGAGAACATCAAAGGAAAATGGCCATGCATCTGCTCTTTAATGTTTTCCTACGGTATATTAAAATAAAAACAAATTATCAGTCTCTTCACAAGTAGTAATTTATATTCTCTGAATTTTTTCAGCCACAACAACTGGATTCTCTTTTCTGATTTTTGCTGCAGCTTCTGCTTTGTAATCGTATGGACAGTTGTGCTTGTCAGAGTAACGGTGAAGTCCACAAAATAAATTTCCACATCGGCAGTCAAACCCTGTACATATAAAAGGAAGTAGAGTCATTTAGGAACTTAAAGCTATTAAAAGAAACAAAGCGTAAGTCAATATAGAAAAGGAACCAGATTTTATGATTCTCTGTAACATTAAACCAACTGTCATTTTAAATTGTTAAAGTGTTTTCAACCTCTTCTGACATGGTGAGAAATACAAGTAACTATCTTCCATAAACTCTGGTAGGTATCAAACACAGTAGAAAAATCACAAAGTTCTGGAGTCAGACTGAACTGGATTTAAATTTTAGTCCTACTGTATACTGACTAACTAATAATGTTTCTGCATGTGGAAACTAGAAGACAACCACATACAGTTCTGAGATTTAAAGAAAACAATTAAAAAATATCTAGAACATTTTGTGTCTGACTCAAAGTAGGTGATTACTGTTTAGTTCAACTACCTCTCCCCCAGAAGAACAAAGGAAAGAGTCAAAAGAGATGAAGTTTTTACTAATCCTATAAAGGAAAATAATTCAGAAGGCCTGAAGTTAGGAAAGGGTTTCATTGGATTAGAGAGACCAATGGAAAACAAATAACTTCTTCTCACTGTCCCCTTTCCAGTCTGCTGTGGAAACTTCCTATTCTTGAAAGCTGGGTGTTTTATGTTTAAGACTAATTTTGAACTGTGGTATTGGAGAAGACTCTTGAGAGTCCCTTGGACTGCAAGGAGATCCAACTGGTCCATTCTGAAGGAGATCAGCCCTGGGATTTCTTTGGAAGGAATGATGCTAAAGCTGAAACTCCAGTACTTTGCCCACCTCCTGCAAGAGTTGACTCATTGGAAAAGACTCTGATGCTGGGAGGGACTGGGGGCAGGAGGAGAAGGGGATGACCAAAGATGAGATGGCTGGATGGCATCACGGACTCGATGGACGTGAGTCTGAGTGAACTCCAGGAGTTGGTGATGGACAGGGAGGCCTGGCGTGCTGCGATTCATGGGGTTGTAAAGAGTCGGACACGACTGAGCGACTGAACTGAACTGAATTCCAGAGGGAGTAACCAGGAGCTCTTGAATACCTGTAAGGCCAACTTTCTTTCTGCACATGAAACACCTGTTCTTCTTTGGTTTGGGCAACTCAGGAGCTTTTTCTTCACTTTGAGAAGTACTGGGCTGAGAAACTGAAGGACTCGGCTGAGTGACAACTGAAAAAACAAGGGTAAAAATTAGAAGTTTGTCAACTGTTTGGCTGACAATCATCTGATAAGTCAAAAACTAAACAACAGTAAGACTCTTCATGAAAATGTTTAAACCCGTCTTGAAAGAAAACATGTAACATGTATTTTAAATAGAATCTTTTACTTTATTATCACTCCACTTAAATTCCATTAAACTCACTTTAGGACTGGGAAACAAAATCCTAATTCTAGGTTTTAAAGACCTGAGAGATGTGGTCATTTGCTTAGTTTCCACACTGCAAACACCTAAATGCAATCTTCTTAATTAGGGCAGATTCAAATTCATTACTACTCAGTAAATAAGGCTGCCAACTTGAGGTACTTAGGTATAAAGTCATTTTGTTTTTATACTGAAAACTTGAAAGAAAAACTGTAGATAAAACCAGTAAATTTTGACAAGTAAAACCAAAATCATTAACCTCTAACTCAGACTCTCAAATTTCACAATTATTGTATCATTTTAAAAAGTGCTTTATATTGTCTTATGCAGAAAACGTGGAAGCCTTTTAAAAAAAAGAAAAAAACCTTCTTTTGAAGATTAGCCAACACTGTCTTTAGGACAATATACTTGTGAAGCTTCAGGATTCCATAGGCAAAACAAGAATTTTTACAGCACAGCTTTAATTTACTTTGTGATACTTAATGAGATATGACCTACTTTTAAAAGTGCGTTTCTCCAGGTAAAAGGGATCTAAGTTTTAAGTTCACTCAAGACATCAACAGAATTTGTCAATATAAAGATAAAACTGCAGATAACTGAGAGTTCATATTACCTCCAGATTATTTAAAACAAAATTTAATTCTACTTTTATAAAATTAATATTAATCCAAATACCAAGAACAGCAAATTGATGCATACAATACTAGAATTACTGCCTCAAGAATAGGCCAGCATTAATGCTATCAGCATAAATCCAAACACTACAGCAAACCAACTGGTTTAATAACAACTTACTGAAATTCTCTCCAAATTTATAATTCATTTATATTAGTGATATATCCAGTGAAATTAATAGTATATTAGATCACTGGTAATATTCTAGCTATTACTTATTCCTAACAATCTACCATGGCAACCCTAATGTATTTTCGTGATGGTATAATGGAAGGACAGTCTGTGGAATAGTCTAGGAGAGGTGACAGCCATTTCCCTGGCTACACCTGAAGACTGGACAGTGGTTCTTAAACCATACACAAGACTTTGGTGGGGGTGTGAGTAGTTAAGGAAAGAAAAATGATACAGAAAACGCAGAGCAGCAAAGTGCATTCAGGTGAAGAAATAATAAATGCACAGAAATAGTTAGATCTAATCCAAAAGAGTACTGTTCCAAGATTTTGGTTTTTTAAAAAACAAAAAATGAAATGGAATGACACTAATTTGGTCAGTGTTTCATCATAAGGATGGAACTTTAAATACCAAATATGGATTCAACCACCCAACATAAAAGTTTTCACCTTAGCTTTATCAGTCAAGACTTATATGGTTCACATAAGCTTGGCTATGTAACATTAGCAAAAGCAAGCTTCCAAAGCAGATTACATATCCAATGCTATTTTCTCACTAAAGGTTTTAACATTGTGTCCCAGTCAACACTATACCAGGAAATAATAAATTGATCAAATCAACTGTGTGCACCACCAGAGTATGCAAATCACCATCCCAGGGTCTAGCAATGAAAAGTAAAAAAGTCAACCTGACAACAGAGCACAACCAGAAGTGCTTTCTTTAATGTTAAGTTCAGCATAGACCCAGTCACTATTTAATGAAAACCAAAATGCCATTCCTCACTGAGTTTTAAACTCCCATAGGGATCCCACACTTCAACTTGAAAGCTTCAGTATTCAATACGTTCTTTTGAGTATGTCCTGCAGTACTGACAATATCCAAGACTAAAGAGTTAACACTTTTGATTATTTTTTCTCCATGGCTTTGCAATTCAATTTTCATAATTTCTTCTGTTTATGAACAATACCTTCTTTAATGTTTAGATACTTCTAAAATGTAGTGGTAACCTACCTTTTAAATTCATTAAATTCTTGACATTTCCAGCCTTCACATGATAGTTTGCTGATTTATGGGTGCAAAGGTAATTGGGGATGGGCAGAGAAGAGATTAAAGAATCAGATAAAAAGCATACCTGGCTCTGACACCTCTGTTTTCGGGGTAGTTACTTTGTCCTCCCTTGAAATGCTCATTTCTGTCATTTGCTGAGTTACAGGCAAGGCAGCCACAGGCATATTTCTATTTGAGTTCAAGCAAACATTTTTAAAGATGTTAAGGGTACTTCTTCGTGAGATAGTAAGTTGTCAGTTCAACATATATAAATTATTTCTAGCATGATCAAATGGAGCTAAATACTCTAAAAAGGATGCCCAGCACAAATGTCTGAGAATAAGGACAGCGATCTGATAAACGGCTCATCAATTCAAGCCTGCACATTTGTATAGGTTACAGTGTTCCATCAGAGCCAACTAGAAATATTTAGCTGTGCCTCTAATTTAAGGGCAAAAAGGGACAACTTTGCCAGAATACCTTATGTAGCAGCACAATAATCTGTAAAGCCTCATTCTCTATAATCTTCACACCTCAATTACAAGAAAAAGCACAGCATTCTCAACACAGTATCCTTGAGGCTACTCAGCAGCAGTGCATTATTATACACATCTTTACTCACTGACCTACAAAATCATATATTAAAGGACACTGGAATCCCCAATTGTGCAACACATGCGGGCATCTAATATATTAACATCCTTATTATAACATAATATATATGTTGTAACACAACATCATTATTTATTAACATTCATAATTACGTTAGTCATCTTTATTTCCTCCCTGCATTATTATAAATACTCAGAAATGTTTAATCGTACCTTGATTTTTCAGATGTGCTGCCAGCAGCACCTTCACAGTTGTTTAAACTAGTGTCTGCTCTTTGTACAGATGCAGAATCTGAGGTAGGACTATTGGAACCACTAGTTGTCCCTGTTTAAAAAAAGGACTGGTAAGAAATGAAATAACAGTAGAGATACTCATTATCAAAACTATTAATAAGTAACAAATACTTGCATTTAATTAGGTTAGTGACTTAAGCACTTTTTCACTGTGCCGCAGAATCTTACACTTAAGTGATATCCAAACAACAAAAAATATAAATTAAAAAGTCATAGCCAATAAAACCTCAAAAAGGGAAAAGAAAAAGCTAGAAGATGCTTGTAGATGTCACTCATTCCTCATACAGTCATTCCAAGTACTTGGTTATTGCTTTAAGTTTCAAGCTTTTCTCAGGTCTTCTCTCCTTAGTCTTTCAGCACTCTCAGTCTGAGGCCCCAATTCTTGGTTGTATATTTTGCAGCCACCAGTTCTTCAAATGTGTTATTTCTTGAAAACAACTTACCCATTGGGCTCATTCTGCCACTATTCTGCTGCCTCTGAAGATGTTCTTTGTAGCAAACAGAACACATTCCATTTGTCCTAGGATTTCCATAAAAGCCACATCCTGTACTACACAGCATGGGCCCTGGGGTCTGGTTAGTCTCCTGAGCCATTTTTCTGCTATAAACAGAACAAAATCAAAATTTTAGAAACCAGAATTTAGTGGAAAAAAAAAAAAAGGAGAAAAAATAAAACCCCAATCACTAAATTAGTACGAAAGTCATTTGTCATTTCTAAACACTGTGTCTCTAACAAAGGCCTAAATTGTGTTATTAATCTTTAAAATTGGCTGAATTATGAATGTTTTGTTGCCTTTATAAAACAAAGTACGTGAAAGGAACTGTTTTAGCTTGATAAACAATGATCTATCATGACTTGACATTTTTAGGACAAAAAAATTCTATCATTAAACATTAAAATTTCACCTGTCACTGTTTAATTCCTGAAAAGGTCATCCTTCCACTGTTTAATTCTTTAAACACAAAATTATGTTTAAATCAATTTTTCTAACTGGTATCTTTAAATCACTTTTTGTTCTCCTACACTACAGGCAGATCATTTCAAATCATCAAAATTAACTGACTCTTCATAGCTACTAGTGGTTCCTTAAACTAGTAGTATATGGAAGCAGCTCTAAAGGTTTCTTTAAACACCTGAACATATTGAGCCCTTATAATTAATTCAATTCTGCTGCAGGGCAGAGCATGGGTACTTTTAAAATGCTTCAACACCTGAAGCATATAGGACACTGAAAAGAGAGCTGGTAGATTATCTAGCTCTTCCTGTTGCCCTGGCACCAAAAAGTGAAGCTCTTTAAGAATTCAGGGGTCAGCTGCCTAGGAAATTTCTTTTGTTCTACATTTGACATGTGAAATCTGGGTCTAAATATACTTTAAAGCCAGTGCCTAGAAACCTGCAAAGCACAAATTATCAGCCACAGATTTTTTAACCAACAGCTCTATTAAAACTTGTAACAAGCGTTTGTCTTCCTCATGCCAGAAAATAATGAAACTTTTCCAAGCTCAATTTCAACATAGCTAAGTAAAGCAATATACACAATCTTTAATAATGGTTAATATTCAATGCTAGATTACCAGAAAGAACTTAATATAACCTTGCTATTCCAGAAGCCTTCTTAAAATTAACACGAATACAGTAATGTTTTGCTAAACTTAGTAAAATTTGCTGAGTTAACAGAACATAAATACTTAAGAAAAAAAATTTAAAACCCTGGAAGGTTTCCATGTCACCTAAAATTGTGTATGAATGTACAGAAAGCATATTTGGGCATTTTATCAAAGGGAGAGTGTGTGTAGTAATTCTGGTCATTGTGATTTAACTGTACCTAAATGTTGACAATAGAGGTGACTTGTAAGTTATGAACATTTCAGGTGCATACAGCAAAGTACTTCCAACTAGAGCTTGTTACTTCCTAGAATTTCATGTTGCTTTTTTCCAACCAGCTCAAACTAGGATACTCTCTTTAGGGAGTTATCATAAAGTATTAACAAGTATTAACCGAAATTACACAAAGGAAGAGGACTAACCAAATTTGATGTGACCTGAATCCTGACAATTATTCGCCCTACCATTTAAATGATAGTGATCTTTCCTTTTGTTAGCAAGACATAATATTTCAAGCTTGAAAATATTTCAAGCCAATGAAGCTTGCATGGAAATTGACCAATATTTGCAACTTACTTCAGACAACAGTACTAATTTAGTTAACACTCTCTCTTTAAATAGTAAGTGGAATTCAGCTGACTCATTTTGGAGCAGGGTAGTGTAAACATTTCAACATTACTTAGGAAGTTTATTGATAAACACTTTCAGCTGAGTTGTTAAGATTTTGAGTATAATGTGCAAAAAAAAATGCGTTGTGCATTTATTTGCATGCCCACCATGCAAAATATGTGCATCTTTGCCCTATGCAAAAAGGAGGGCCACTCCTGGAAGTCCTCTTGAGAATTATGCTTAGCTTACCTGCTATATTAACTTTTGCTATCATCTGACAAGTGGCTTAAAGAGTAAACTGGCCAAAAGTCAACTTACACTAATATTAACCTTATTCTAAAAATCTTTTGTTTATATAAATGCGGGTGGGGATCTTAACCAATGATTTCACATGCAAAGTATTCCAACTTTCTTAAGAAAAACACATCTACCTTCAATTGACCATAAATAGCCTCCAAACTGAGACACAGGAGCTAACAGGACATTAGTCTTATACATGGCGTCTCATCTTGTAGACTTTTCTCCCCCTACAAAGGCAGCTTTTAAATGCCATCACAAGTGCACAGCTTGCCTTAATATTTCTCAGAAGCTTAGATCACATGGGCGGGCGCTTCAGCCTGTCACAAGGCTGCAATGTGACAGGCTGAGCTGGATGGAGGCTCTCACATAAAGCCTAGTCAACAGGGGCCTCTGAAATCAGCTTCTATTTATATCTCAGAGCCTGCCAACTCCTACACAACCCCAAGAACTAAAGATGCAGCACTTGTATATCTAATATAAGCAAACACAACAAAAAGATGCCATTAAGGTTGTTAGTTTTTTCTGAGGTAGGGAAGGAGAACAATCTCAGATCAGAAATTATCACCAAAAACTCAAAGACACAACGGTCAGAGTTGTTTTATAAAACCCAAGCACAACGAAGATAGCACAA
>SJYQ01096262.1:0-11466 GCA_006410935.1 Redunca redunca
ATGTTTGACAAAGTCCTTTTGGGGTAGAAGCAGAACAGTCTGTTGTCTCATTGACAGTTTTATTTCTCAGAAGACTTGAGGATGCCATGAGGAACTGGTGCTGCTCTGCCTCTGGGCAGCAAGAAAGAATTGGCCAGAGAAGGAGAAGAGATGGGCATGGGAAAAGTGGCCAAGTCATGGTTGACTGTTTAACAGCCAATGAAAGCTGAATATTGGCCTCAGCCAGACTTGGGTCCAAAACCTGAGGAATACAGATTTCAGAGATTCCCCCAGAACATCCCTGGGCCCAGATGCTGTGAGGGAAGACATTTCCCCTGAGATGTGAAGTGAAGTCGCTCAGTCGTGTCCGACTCTTTGCGACCCCATGGACTGTAGCCTGTCAGGCCCCTCCATCCATGGGATTTTCCAGGCAAGAGTGCTGGAGTGGATTGCCATGATGTGAGGTTCACCAAAAATCAGTTCAAGCCACACAATTGCAATTTCTTATTTTTAAGAGCTCCACTTTTTCTCTTCTTCCTACACTCTTGTCCTGTTCTCTTAAAAAAATTTATTCTAATGAGGAAAAAAGGAAGTCACTATAGGTTTTTAAAGGGTCGAGAATAAGACAATAAGGCAAGAAAAAGGGATGGAAGGCATGTAGATTGGAAAGAAGTAAAAACATCTCTATTCACAGAGAACATGATCTTATATATAGAAAAATCCTAAGGATTAGGAAAAGCCTTCAAGAACTCTTAAAACAAGTGCAGTAAGTTGTCAGGATACAGGATTAATATACAGGATCAGTTATATTTCTATCCACTAGCAATGAACAATCTGAAAATGAAATTAAGAAAACAATTCCATTTATAATAGTACCTTTAAAATACTTTAGGAATAAATTTGACAGAAGTAATGCAAGACTGTAAAACTTTGTTGAAAGAAACTAAAGAAAACCTTAAAAAAAAGGAAAGACATTCCATGTTCATGGGTTGAATGACAATGTTTTTATTTTTTACTTATTTATTTATTGGCTGTGCTGGGTCTTTGATGTTGTGCGAGGGCTTTCTCTAGTTGTGGTTTGAGGGCTTCTCACTGCAGTGGCCTCTCGTTTGGAAGCATGGGCTCTAGAGCTTACGAGCTTCAGTATTTGTGGTGTATGGGCTTAGTGGCCCCACAGCATGTGGAATCTTCCAGCGCCAGAAATCAAACCTGTGTCCCCTGCATTGGCAGGCAGATTCTTAGTCACTGGACCACTAGAGGAGTCCCAACAATATTTTTAGAATGGCAGTAATACTGCAAGTGATCTTCAGAGTCACTGCAATCCCTAGCAAAATCCCAATTGCCTTCTTTGTAGAAATTGACAAGCTGATCCTAAAAATTCACATGGAATTGTGAGGGGTCCAAAATAGCCAAAACAATCTTGGGGGAAAAAACAACAATATTCAATTTCTCATACTTCTGATTTCAAAACTCATCACAAAGCTACAGTAAACAGGAAAGTATGACACTAGCATATGGAGAGACATATAGGTCAGTTGAATAGAATTGAAAATTCAGAAATAAGCCAATACATGTTTGATAAATTTGTTTTTCCAAGGGTTTTAAGACAATTCAGTGGGGGGAAATATACCTTTCAACAAGTGATAGTGGGACAATTGGATATCCACATTGCAAGAAGAATAGAAAGTGACTTCTAATGGGTACAGGTTTCCCTGTTGAGTGATAAAAATGTTCTGAAGTTAGATAGAGGTAGTTAGTTGTACAACTTTGTGAGGATACTAAAAACCACAGAACTGTGCCCTTTAAAAGGGTGAATTTTATGATATATGAATTATATCTCAATAAAATTATGAAACAATTCAGTCTTTTAATATTAAGCATCCTATGATTTAATTTCCATAAATTCTACAGTTAGTGCCCATCAAGTAATTTCTGCATCTGTGCAGTAATTTAAAATGAAAATGGATGCCAGAAAGAAAACACAAAATAAGTGGAAATAAGCTAAAAGAAAACCAAGGACAAAAGGATCTAAAGAGTAGACCTGACAAAAAGCAGTGTACAGATAGCCACCATTGCAATCCCTATTTGTTTTTTTTCTTTGTATATTGTCATTGTATAAACGTTCATTTTTCATAATGCTCAGGTTAGTAAAATCACGGTGTGATGTTTTCCTATAAAATGCTTGATAAAAAAGCAGTTATGTTTTAAAGCTTTGAATATTAAATATAGCATTAATAGGGAAAAGGCAGGCAGGGGTTCCATGGACAAGGATGAAAACAAGGTTGGTGGATAATATGAAGCATTAAGAAGCTGAAGTGAGGGGGCTGAGACAATATGCCCCCTCAGAAGAAAAAAAAAAAGCCTTTTTAGGTATGATCAGAACAAGAAAAAGAATCAGGAAGCGACAGGCTGAAGCCTGGGACTCTTGCTGGAACATTAACAAAAAGCAGAACTACTCAGCTGCTATTTTGCTTCCTCCTTTTCTCTCACAGAAAGTGCTCCAGAGATGGTAGAAAGGAGCCCAGGCGTGTTTGAGAGGGACTCAAACCAGAAGATGAGCTCTCTAGGGCCTGCCACAGGCAAGACCCAGGAAATACCCAGGTGGATAGATGGATGGGAGGTCCTTGTAGCAAGAGCTTGCAGTTGTGCCCAAAGAAAACTGTTCTGTGATTTGTAAGAAATAATGAAGAATATGTAAAGAATCAGAAAGTTGGAAGCAGGCAAATGTTTGGTTTTCAAAAAAGGGAAGAAATAGATTTTAAGGACAAAGCTCTACTCTATTCCTTTGATAAGCTCTAGATTCAGCTATTAAAGAGAAGTGAAGGTACTCAGTAGAAGGCAGGCTGGTTCACCCATTGAAAAAAAAAAATTCCTCTAGGGAAACACTGGGGGCCCAGTTGGGTGGTTCTTACCCTCATTCAAGTGCTAGACCCCAAAAATCATAGTCTTGTGTGCCAAATACCATGCCTTTTGCAGATCTTTCTGAAATACTAAAATATTTAATTTTCACTGTATAGACTGTATTTACAGTATACAATGTAAGCTCATACCTACACAGCCTAGTATTCCTTTCCTCAAATAGTATTGATGTCAGGGATGAGCCCAGCTATCCCAGATTGTGGAAAAGGATCAAGCCCTCAGGGCTCTGGGTGACAAGAGCTGTGACAAAGCACAGGGTAGGGTGGGAGCTTAGGAGGGACCCTTCATGCAGGTTTGGAGATTGGAAAAGGCATCTGGGGATACAACTTGGAAGCTGAACCCAGTGGAATGAGCAAAAATTCGCAGCCGCAAAAGGATAGGAAGTGAAAGTGAGAAAGTATCCATGGTGAGGCCCAACTTTGGTTAAGCAGGTGGGTGATTGAGCTGTCCACTGAGGCAAGGAAGATTGGGGGCATACTTATGAGTTTAGGTTCAAGCCTGTGCGTAAGTGGACAGGTGTAGAGTCCAAGAGGGGTCGTACATGGGGGTCTGGAATGAGAGGAAGAGGACCTTGTGGAGGTGCTGGGGAAAATATCACCACGGAGAGGGAGGTGATGCCAGGGAAGGATGGTGGTTCTGAGCCATCTGAGGACTCTCTTGGTTGCAAGTGACAGCAACTCAACTTAAAAACCCTTAAGTAAAAAGATACACTTTTTCTCATGAAACTGATGGGACCAGAGTGTGCTGGCCTCACACCCAGCCTGGGACCCCATGTGGTGCCGTCAGGACTTGGTCTCTCAGCTCTGCCGTCTGCTCACACTGGCTTCCTTCTCAGGCACTTGCTCATGGGGCGGACAGACCCTCTCCAATTCCAGACTCACGTTCTGCCAGCTCAGCATCCCCAGTGGGAAAGAAGAGAACCCCTCCACCCATAGTTTGAGCAAGAAGTCTCAAGTTTGAATTTCATTGGCTCAACTTTGGCCATCTGCCCATCCTTGAGCCAGTCCCTCAATCTGGAGGGAATGAGTATCCGTGTCTGGAGTGGGGTGGTCAGCCCCTAAGCCTCATGGCCTGATGGTGGGAAGAGGTGGCTCCTCAGAGTACAGTATCAAAAAGAGGAAATGGATGCTAGACAGGTGAAACAGCAGGTGGTCCCCACAAAAGCCAGGGAAAGAGAGAGGGTAGTCAGCAGCGTCAGCTGCCTCGGGGAAACGGAACCAGTGGATTAGCCATCAGCAGCCAGGGTGGCCTTGGCAAGAGTCAGTAAGTGGTGCTGATGGAAGCCAGGTGACAGTGGGTTGAAGAATGAGTGGGAGGTGAAGCACCAAATATAGAAAATTCTCAGCAGCTGGGCACTGAGGGTGAGGAACCATGCCCTGGTCACAGGCATTCCGGAGGTTTGGTTGGTGATCATGATCCTGCAGAGTTAGAAGTTGATAGAAGGGGTGTGTGGAGGGGGAGCAGCTGGTGGTTCAGAAGCCCAGGATGAGGCAGGACTTGGAGCAAGGGGTCTGAGGGATGGGGGTGGTGCAGGACAGGTTGAGTGTGGCATCGGTGGCAGCAGTCCCTGCTTGGGGCGATGCTGTCTGTTGGCCTCTTGTCCACTAATTACATCATCTACCTGACAAAGGGCAGCAGTCCCCGAGGACTAGAAGTGACATCTAGATGCTTACTTCTAAAAGACATTGAAAACACGTTTCAAAACCTTGGAGAATTCTGAACTAGAAAGCTGTGGTTCCTGAATCTGTCTGGGGGTCAGAATCACCAGGAGACCTTCTGAAACAGATTCCAGGAGCTCATTCCAGACCTTGTGAAGTGGAACCTCTGTGGATCAGACTGAAAAATCTGTTTTTGTTATAAACTACCTCTCATGGTGATTTTTAGGCAGCCTCTCCCAAAAAATGTTTGGGAACTACTGCTACATGAATGTTCAGTTGGTGAAATCTATGACACTGGAACCATCAAGCCTGAAGAGAGAGGCTCACTGTGGAGGACCTTCCATGGCATGTGGTCCAAACTCTGTCTGTTTCACATTTTTAACAGATGACATAGATGAAGACATAGAAGTCATGATTACAAAACTGGGGATTATGCAATAAATACAATTTAATAAACAGCCTTTTTCACTTAAGATGACATAATGAACTGTTTCTTGTGTTATTAAGTCATCTTCAAAAATAGATAGTGTCTGCATCATATTCTATTGTATAGCTTGGAACATTGTTTTTAATTTTTTCCCACTTTTTTAATTGAAGTAGAATTTGTTTACAGTGTTGTGTTAATTTCTGCTGTAGAGCAAAGTGATTCAGTTATAACACACATTCTTTTTATATTCCTTTCCATTATGGTTTATCATAGGATACTGAATATAGTTCTTCGCGCTATACAGTAGGACCTTGTTGTTTATCCATTTCTGTGTAATAGCTTACATCTGCTTACCCCAGCCTCCCACTCCATTCCTTCTCCAACCCCTTTCCCCTTGGCAACCACAAGTCTCTTCTCTAAGTCTGTGAGTCTATTTCTGTTTTGTACATAGATTCATTTGTGTTGTATTTTAGACTCCACATATGATATCATATGGTATTTTTCTTTCTTTGACTTAGTATGATCATCTCTGGCTGCATCCATGTTGCTGCAAATGGCATGATTTCATTTTTATGGCTAAGTAGTATTCCATTCTATATACATACCACATCCTCTCCTCCATTCATTTAGTTGTTAATGTATCTTGGCTATTATGAATAATGCTGCTATGAGCATAGGGGTGTGTGTATCTTTTTGAATTACGGTTTTGTCCAGGTATATGCCCAGGAGTGGAATTGCTGGATCATATGATAATTCTACTTTTAGTTTTCTAAGGAACCTTCATACTGTTTTCCAAAGTGGCTGTATGAACTTCAGTTTCAGTTCAGTTCAGTCGCTCAGTCATGTCCGACTCTGTGACCCCATGAATCGCAGCACGCCAGGCCTCCCTGTCCATCACCAACTCCTGGAGTTTACCCAGGCTCATGTGCATTGAGTCGGTGATGCCATCCAACCATCTCATCCTCTATCGTCCCCTTCACCTCCTGCCCTCGATCTTTCCCAATCTCAGGGTCTTTTACAATGAGTCAGCTGTTCACATCAGGTGGCCAAAGTATTGGATTTTCATCTTCAACATCAGTCCTTCCAATGAACACCCAGGACTGATCTCCTTTAGGATGGACTGGTTGGATCTCCTTGCAGTGCAGAGGACTCTCAAGAGTCTTCTCAAAAGCATCAATTCTTCAACCCTCTGCTTTCCTTATAGTCCAACTCTCACATCCATACATGACCACTGGAAAAACCATAGCCTTGACTAGATGGACCTTTGTTGGCAAAGTAATGTCTCTGCTTTTGAATATGCTGTCTAGGTTGGTCATAACTTTCCTTCCAAGGAGTAAGCGTCTTTTAATTTCATGGCTGCAATCACCATCTGCAGTGATTTTGGAGCCCAGAAAAATAAAGTCAGCTGCTGTTTCCCCATCTATTTGCCATGAAGTGATGGGACCAGATGCCATGATCTTAGTTTTCTGAATGTTGAGCTTTAAGCCAGTTTTTTCACTCTCCTCTTTCACTTTCATCAAGAGGCTCTTTGCAATCTTGATTCCAGCTTGTGCTTCATCCAGCCCAGCATTTCTCATGATGTACTCTGCATATAAGTTAAATAAGCATGGTGACAATATACAGCCTTGACGTACTCCTTTTCCTATTTGGAACNTGTTGCCTCCTGACCTGCATACAGATTTCTCAAGAGGCAGGTCAGGTGGTCTGATATGCCCATCTCTTTCAGAATTTTCCACAGTTTATTGTGATCCACACAGTCAAAGGCTTTGGCATAGTCAATAAAGCAGAAATAGATGTGTTTCTAGAACTCTTGCTTTTTTGATGATCCAGTGAATGTTGGCAATTTGATCTCTGGTCCCACTGCCTTTTCTAAAATCAGTTTGAACATCTGGAAGTTCACGGTTCATGTGTTGCTGAAGCCTGGCTTGGAGAATTTTGAGCATTACTTTACTAGCTTATGAGATGAGTGCAATTTGTGCGGTAGTTTGAGCATTCTTTGGCATTACCTTTCTTTAGGATTGGAATGCAAACTGACCTTTTCCAGTCCTGTGGCCACTGCTGAGTTTTCCAAATTTGCTCACATACTGAGTGCAGTACTTTCACAGCATCATCTTTCAGGATTTGAAATTGCTCAACTGGAATTCCATCACTTCTACTAGCTTTGTTCGTAGTGATGCTTTCTAAGGCCCACTTGACTTCACATTCCAGGATGTCTGGCTCTAGGTGAGTGATCACACAATCATGGTTATCTGGGTCATAAAGATCTCTTTTGTATAGTTCTTCTGTGTATTCTTGCCACCTCATCTTAATATCTTCTGCTGCTTTTAGGTCCATACCATTTCTGTCCCATATTGTGCCCATCTTTGCATGAAATGTTCCTTTGGTATCTCTAATTTTCTTGAGGAGATCTCTAGTCTTTCCCATTCTATTGTTTTCCTCTATTTTTTGCACTGATCACTGAGGAAGGCTTTCTTATCTCTCCTTGCTATTCTTTGGAACTCTACATTCAAAAAGGTATATCTTTTCTTTACTCCTGTGCTTTTCTCTTCTCTTCTTTTCACAGCTATCCCACTAATAGTATTTATATTCCCTCCAGCATTTATTTGTAGGCAGCATTTATTTTTAATGACAGACATTTTGACTGGTGTGAGGTAGTACCTCATTGTGGTTTTAATTTCCTTTTCTCTAAGAGTTAGCAATGTTGAGCATATTTTCATGTGCCCACTGGCCATTTGTTTGTTTTCTTAGGAGAAGTATCTAGTTTTTAATTGGGTTGGGTATTTTGTTGTTGTTGAGTTGTATGAGCTGTTGGTATATTTTGGAGATTAAGCCCTTGTCAGTCACATTATTTGCAAATATTTTTTCCCATTCCATAGGTTGTGTTTCCATATTTTTTGTTCATTTGTTTGTTTTTGTTTTTAATGGTTTCCTTTGCTCTGCAAATCTTGTAAGTTTGATTAGGTCCCACTTGTTTATTTTTGTTTTTATTTCTATTGCCTAAGAAAACATTGGTCTGAATTATGTCAGAAACTGTTTTTGCCTACACTCACTTCTAGGAGTTTTATGATATCATGTCTTATGTTTAAATCTTTAAGCCATTTTTAGTTTATTTTTGTGCATGTTGTAAATCAGCTTCATTGATTTACATGCATCTGCCCAACTTTCCTAGCACCACTTCCTGAAGAGACTTTTTCCCGTTTTATATTCTTACCTCTTTTGTCAAAGATTAATTGCCTGTAGGTGTGCGTGTTTATTTTTGTGCTCTCTGTTCTGTCCCATTGATCCATATGGCTGTTTTTGTACCGAACCACAGTGTTTTGATTACTATAGCTTGGTAGTATTGTCTGAAATATGGGAGAGTTCCCTCAGGTTTGCTTTGGCAATTCTGGGTCTTTTATGGTGCCATGGGGGGCTTCCCATATGACTCAGTGTTAAAGAATCTGCCTACCAAGCAGGAGACACAGGTTCAATCCCTGGGTCAGGAAGATCCCCTGGAGAAAGAAATGGCAACCCCCACTCTGGTATTCTTGCCTGGGAAATCCCATGGACAGGGGACCCTGCTGGGCTCTAGTCCGGGGGGTCACAAAAGAGTCAGACACAATTTTGCAACTAAACAACAAGAACAACAAATACTTTTGGGGATTATTTGTTCTAGTTCTATGAAAAATCTCATGGGTGATTTGATATGGATTGTATTAAATCTGTAGATTGCTTCGGGTAGTATAGCCATTTTAACAATGCTAATTCTTGAGCATGATACTATCTTTCCATTTCTTTGAATCCTCTTTAATTTCTTATATTAATGTTTTATAATTCTCAACATATAATTCTTTCACCTGTTTAGTCAGGTTTATTCCTAGGGGGGTGGTGTGTGTGTGTGTATATGCATAGTTCTTTTCTGATATTTCATTGTTAGTGTACAGAAATGCAGTCAATTTCTGAATGCTAATCTTTTATCCTGCTACTTTGCTGAATTCATTTATTAGAGCAGTAGTTTTTGTGTGGAGTCCTTAGGACTTTCTAAATATAATATCATGTCTTCTGCATATAGTGACAATTTTACCTCTTCTGTTCCAATTTGGATATGTTTTATTTCTTTTTCTTGTCTGATTGCTGTGGCTAGGACTGCCAATACTATGTTGAACAGACATGAAAGTGGGCATACTTGTCTTGTTCCAGATTTTATTGGAAAGATTCTTAGCTTGTTACCATTGAGTATCATATTAGTTGTAAGTTTATCATAAATGGCTTTTATTATGTTGAGGTGTAGTCCCTCATTACCCACTTTGGTGAGAGTTTTTATCATGAATTGATGTTGAATTTGCGAAAAACAATTTGTCAAATGCTTTTTCTGCATATATTGAGATGATCATGTGGTTTTTTACTTTTATAGTGTGACGTATTACATTGATTGATTTGTGTATGTTGAACCATTCTTGTGAACTTGGGATGAATCCTACTTGGTCATGTTGGACCATGTTGGTATTGTTTGATTCAGTTTGCTAGTATTTTGTTGAGAATTTTTTCATCTATGTTCATCAAAGACCTTGGCCTGTAATTTTCTTTTTTGGTGGTATCTTTGTCTGGTTTTAATATCAGGGTGTTATGGCTACATAGAATGTCTTTGTGAGTGTTCTCTAGTCTTCAGTGTTTGGGAAGAGCTTGAGAAGAATCACTGAAAGTTCTTTATTTGGTAGAACTCGCTTGTGAAGCTGTCTGGTCTTGGACTTTTGTAGCGAGTTTGTTTTAGAGTCTATTTGGTCTATCTAAATTATCTGTTTCTTCTTGATTAGGTTTTGGTGGGCTGTATGTTTCTATAAAATTGTCCATTTCTTGTAGGTTATCAAATATTTGTTGGCATATAATTGTTCATAGTATTCTCTTATGTTTTTTTTGTATTTCTGTGGTATTGGTTGAGATTTCTCCTTTTTCATTTCTTATTTTATTTGGGTTCTCTCTCTCTCCTTGGTGAGTCTGGCCAGAGACTTGTCAATTTTGTTTACCCTTTTTGATTTATTGATTTTTTTCTGTTCTTTTTTAAATTTCTATTTTATTTTTTCCTCCCCATTGTTTATTATTTCCTCCTTCTGCTAACTTTAGGTTTTGTTTGTTCTTCTTTGTCTGGTTCTTGTTAAGTTGTTTATTTGAGATTTTTTAAGAAAGCCTATATTGCTATGAACTTCCCTCTAAGAACTGCTTTTGCAGCATCCCATCGATTTTGTGTAGCTGTGTTTTGTCATTTGTCTCAATATATTTTTTAATTTCCTTTTTGATTTCTTTGTTGACACCTTGTTTTCTTAGTAGCATGTTGTTTAGTCTCCATGTAATTTTTTTTTCTCATTTTGCCTTGGTTGGTTTCTAGTTCATGTTGTTGTGGTCAAAAAAAATGCCCGAAATAATTTCTGTACTCTTAATTATTTGTGGTTAGTTTTGTGCCTTAGTATGTGGTCAGTCCTAGAGAATGTTCCATGTGCACTTGAAAAGAATGTGTATTGTGTTTGGGGGGAGATATACTTTTGAACTGTGGTGTTGGAGAAGACTCCTGAGAGTCCCTTGGACTGCAAGGAGATCCAGCCAGTCCATTCTGAAGGAGATCAGCCCTGGGATTTCTTTGGAAGGAATGATGCTAAAACTGAAACTCCAGTACTTTGGCCACCTCACGCAAAGAGTTGACTCATTGGAAAAGACTCTGATGCTGGGAGGGATTGGGGGCAGGAGGAGAAGGGGACGACAGAGGATGAGATGGCTGGATGGCATCACTGACTCGATGGACGTGAGTTGAGTGAACTTTGGGAGATGGTGATGAACAGGGAGGCCTGGCGTGTTGCGATTCATGGGGTCGCAAAGAGTCAGACACGACTGAGCGACTGAACTGAACTGACTGATAATGTCCTAAAAATATGTTTAGTCTAACTTCTACTGTATCATTAGAATCTCTTTGCTTTATTGATTTTCTGTCTAGAAGATCTGTCCATTGATGTGAGTGGGGTGTTAAAGTCTACTATTATTGTATTCTTATCAATTTCTCCCTTTGTGTCTGTTAGGATTTGTTTTATATATTTGGGTGCTTCTATATTAGGTGCATATGTTAATAAGTGTAAAATCCTCTTCTTGTATTGATCCTTTAATCGTTATATAGTCTTTCTTTATCTTTCTTTATAGTCTTTGCTTTAAAGTCTATTTTGTCTGATATTAATATTGTAACTCCTGCTTTCTTGTCATTTCTGTTTGTATAAATATCTTTTTCTGTCCTGTCACTTTAAATCTGTGTGTCCTTTGTCCGAAGGTGGGTCTCTTGTGGGCAGCATTTGTAGGCCCTTGTTTTTCTTATTTAGTCTACTATTCTATGTCTTTTGATTGGAGCATTCAGTGCATTGGCGTTTAAGGTAATTATCAATGCAAATGTATTTATTCTCATTTTTAAACCTTGTTTCCCAGTTGATTTTTTGTTTCTTCTTTGTTCCTTTTTTTTTTTCTTTCTGT
>SJYQ01096262.1:12606-28724 GCA_006410935.1 Redunca redunca
ATTTCTTATTTTATTTGGGTTCTCTCTCCTTGGTGAGTCTGGCCAGAGACTTGTCAATTTTGTTTACCCCTTTTGATTTATTGATTTTTTTCTGTTCTTTTTTAAATTTCTATTTTATTTTTCCTCCCCATTGTTTATTATTTCCTCCTTCTGCTAACTTTAGGTTTTGTTTGTTCTTCTTTGCCTGGTTCTTGTTGTTTATTTGAGATTTTTTAAGAAAGCCTATATTGCTATGAACTTCCCTCTAAGAACTGCTTTTGCAGCATCCCATCGATTTTGTGTAGCTGTGTTTTGTCATTTGTCTCAATATATTTTTTAATTTCCTTTTTGATTTCTTTGTTGACACCTTGTTTTCTTAGTAGCATGTTGTTTAGTCTCCATGTAATTTTTTTTTTCTCATTTTGCCTTGGTTGGTTTCTAGTTCATGTTGTTATGGTCAAAAAAAATGCTTGAAATAATTTCTGTACTCTTAATTATTTGTGGTTAGTTTTGTGCCTTAGTATGTGGTCAGTCCTAGAGAATGTTCCATGTGCACTTGAAAAGAATTTGTATTGTGTTTGGGGGGAGATATACTTTTGAACTGTGGTGTTGGAGAAGACTCTTGAGAGTCCCTTGGACTGCAAGGAGATCCAGCCAGTCCATTCTGAAGGAGATCAGCCCTGGGATTTCTTTGGAGGGAATGATGCTAAAACTGAAACTCCAGTACTTTGGCCACCTCATGCGAAGAGTTGACTCATTGGAAAAGACTCTGATGCTGGGAGGGATTGGGGGCAGGAGAAGGGGACGACAGAGATGGCTGGATGGCATCACTGACTCGATGGACGTGAGTTGAGTGAACTCTGGGAGATGGTGATGAACAGGGAGGCCTGGCGTGTTGCGATTCATGGGGTCGCAAAGAGTCAGACATGACTGAGCGACTGAACTGAACTGACTGACAATGTCCTAAAAATATGTTTAGTCTAACTTCTAGTGTATCATTTAGAATCTCTTTGCTTTATTGATTTTCTGTCTAGAAGATCTGTGCATTGATGTGAGTGGGGTGTTAAAGTCTACTATTATTGTATTCTTATCAATTTCTCCCTTTGTGTCTGTTAGGATTTGTTTTATATATTTGGGTGCTCCTATATTAGGTGCATATGTTAATAAGTGTAAAATCCTCTTCTTGTATTGATCCTTTAATCGTTATATAGTCTTTCTTTATCTTTCTTTATAGTCTTTGCTTTAAAGTTATTTTGTCTGATATTAATATTGTAACTCCTGCTTTCTTGTCATTTCTGTTTGCATGAAATATCTTTTTCTGTCCTGTCACTTTAAATCTGTGTGTCCTTTGTCCGAAGGTGGGTCTCTTGTAGGCAGCATTTGTAGGCCCTTGTTTTTCTTATTTAGTCTACTATTCTATGTCTTTTGATTGGAGCATTCAGTGCATTGGCGTTTAAGGTAATTATCAATGCAAATGTATTTATTCTCATTTTTAAACCTTGTTTTCCAGTTGATTTTTTGTTTCTTCTTTGTTCCTTTTTTTTTTCTTTCTGTGGTTTGATTTCCTTTTGTGCTTCTGTTCTCTTTAGTTCTTGTGAATGTATTTTATATTTTTGATTTGTGGTTGTCCTGTTTTTCAAGTATATTAACCCTTTCCTTTATCTGCTTGTCTTAGATTGATAGTCATATAGGCTCAAACACATTCTAAAAAGAAAATCTGTTTTCTCTTTCTCTCTTCCCACACATTTTATGATGTTGATCCCCTTTTTTACATCTTCATGTTTATCTTTTTGCTATTACCTGTGTTTATCATTGCTTCTACAAATAGGTGGTTTTTTTTTTTCTTTTTGATCTGAATACTAGCTAATTTAAGTGATTTACTTTCCAATTGTGATTTCCTCCTTCCTATATCTTTCTGCTTTTCTTCTCTAAAGACCTTCCAATATTTCTTTTAGGACAATTTTAGTATTGCTGTATTCTTTTAGTTTTTGCTTGTCTGGGAAATTCTTTATTTCTCCTCCTATTCTAAATTATAATCTTGCTGGGTAGAGTATCCTTGGTTGGAGATTTTTCCCTTTCAAGACTTTGAATATATTTTTCCACTTTCTGGCCTGCATTGTTTCTGTAGAGCTGATAGCCTTATGGGGGTTCCCCTATAATTAACCTTTTTTTCTCTCTTGCTGCCTTTAGAATCCTCTAGCTTTAATTTTTGCCATTGTTAATATGTTTTAGTCTAGGTCTGTTTGGGTTTGTCTTGTTTGGGACCTCTGTGCTTTCTGTATCTGGACATCTGTTTCCTTCTTTAGGTTTGGGAAGTTTTCAGCCATGATTTCTTCAAATACATTTTCAATCCCCCTTTCTCTTTCTTCTCCTTCTAAATTCCTATTATGTGTAGAATAGCCCACTTTATGTTATCCCATAGGTCTTTTATAGTGCTTTCATTTTTTTTTCCCCCCATTTGGCTTTCTGTCTGCTGTTTTGATTGAGTAATTTCCATTATTCTATCTTCCAGATCACTTATTTGATCTGCATTATTCATTCTGCTGTTCCGTGCCTTTAGCTCAGCTTTTGTCTCAGAAAATTAATTATCTAATTGTTCCTGTCATCTCCTTATAGTTTCTAGGTCCTTTTTACAGCAGTCGTCATTTCTTAATTCCTTAAGAAATTTAAGGATAGCTTAATTCCTTCAGTATTTTTGTTACTTCTCCTTTGAACCCAGTGTCTATTAGACTGAAGAAGTCTGCTTTATTGTGTGTTCCTACAGGGGAGTTCTCCTGGTATTTAAAAACTTATTGACTAAAGACATACTACTATGTCTTTTGTTACCCGAACATTATTGACCAGAGATGTTTCAGTGTTCACTTACATAGCAAATCACTGGCCACAGGCATTCGTTTTTGGGAAAATCCTCTGGTCAGTAATGTATTAACTGGGAGTGGTTCCTCTGCCTCTTCATTATGCTTATATTTCTCTTACTCCATGAGTTTAGGAGAAACAATTATCTTCTGTAGTCTTGGAGGGCTATTTATATGAGGGAGTATCCCTGCATAACTTGTGTGGGTTTTAATATATTTTTGGTGTGAGGACTGTTTTTGGTTTGGATGCTTGCCTTCCTTTTCCTCGGCATGTGCTGGCTGTTATCCCCTTGATAGGGTGTGTAGATGCAGATGCGGGCCCTCCTCATGGAAGCATGTTTGATTCCCGTAGACTTCCTTTCTCTTTTTTCTCCTTTCCGTTTCTTCCACCCTCCTTCCAGAGCAGCATGGAAGGTGGAGAGGAGTAGCTGCAGATTATGGCATAATAGACATCAGCATGCCTTCAGCACATCCCAACCCCAAGGAATTTAAATTCCACTCACAGCTGGGAAAATAGAGTTGTGAAAGGCTTTACCCAGCAAATTCCAGATTCTTGGTCCAACAGGCCATTCCAGTTTCTTGCTCCACTGTCTTAGTAGGTAGCTTGGTTACAAGGATGATGTCATCTGAACAAGCAGTCTTGGTAATAATATGTCAATGCTTTAATTAAGGGAAAGACAAAAATGAAACAAAAACTTAGGTTTCACACTTAAGGAAGACAGAGTTTTAAAATGGAAGTAAGTCTGGCCTGACTTAGTTTTTCAGTAACTCAAAGAAGATTAAATATTTAAAGTTATCTTGTAATAACCTTTCATGAAGTATTAAGTGCCATAAAAAAAAAAGTTGAGCACTGAAGAATTGATGCTTTTGAACCGTGGTGTTGGAGAAGACTCTTGAGAGCCCCTTGGACTGCAAGGAGATCCAACCAGTCCATCCTAAAGGAAATCAGTCCTGGATATTTGTTGGAAGGGCTAATGCTGAAGCTGAAGCTCCAATACTTTGGCCACCTGATGCGAAGAACTGACTCACTGGAAAAAACCCTAATGCTGGGAAAGATTGAAGGCAGGAGGAAAAGGGGATGACAGAAGATGAAATGGTTGGATGGTATCACCAACTCGATGAGTTTGAGCAAGCTCTCAGAGTTGGTGATGGACAGGGATGTCTGGTGTGCTGCAGTCAATGGGGTTGCAAAGAGTCAGACACAACTGAGTGACTGAACTGAGCTTAATGAAGTATGAAAGTGAAAGTGAAGTCGCTCAGTTGTGTCTGACTCTTTGAGACCCTGTGGACTGTAGCCCACCAGGCTCCTCCATCCATGGAATTCTCTGGGCAGGAATACTGGAGTGGGTTGCCATTTCCTTCTCCAGGGGATCTTCCTGACCCAGGGATCGAACCCTGGTCTCCTGCATTACAGGCAGACGCTTTAACCTCTGAGCCACCAGGGAAGCCCAGTATATGTAAAAATACTAAATCACTATGCTGTACACATGAAACTAATATAATGTTGTAAATCAGCTATACTTCAATAAAAATAAATAGGCTAAAATTGTTTTTGGAAAAGACCCTAATGTTGGGAAGGATTGAGGGCAGGAGAAGAAGGGGCGACAGAGGATGAGATAGTTGGATGGCATCATTGATACAATGGACCTGAATTTGAGCAAACTCCTGGAGATAGTGAAGGACTGGGAAGCCTAACATGCTGTAGTCCATGAGGCTGCAAAGAGTTGGACATGACTTAGAAACTGAACAACAACAAAAATTTTAAGTGGATATTTGCCCAGAGATATTTATCTCAGCTTTATTTGAAGTATAGTTAATTTACAATGTTGTTACTTTCTAGTGTATAGCAAAGTGATTCCAGTATATATATGTGTATGTGTACATGTTCAGTTGCATCTGACTCTTTGTGACCCCATAGTCTGCAGTCCTCCAGGCTTCTCTGTCCATGGACATTTCCAGGCAAGAATACTGAAGTGAGTTGCCATTTCCTTCCGTAGGGGATCTTCTCAACCAAAGGATCAAACCTGCATCTCCTGCATTGGTAGGAGGTTTCTTTACCACTGAGCCTCCTGGGAAGACCGTGTGTGTGTGTGTGTGTGTGTGCGTGTGTGTGCGTGCGTGTGCACGTGTGTGTGCGTGTGTGCGCACGTGTGCACGTGCGTGCACATGTGCACATGCAAATTCTTTTTAAGATTCTTTTCCATTATATGTTTTTATAGGCCATTGACTATAGTTATCTGTGCTATGTTTGTAGTTTATGTATTTATATATAGCAATATGTATCTGTTAATCCCAAACTCGTAATTTACCCTCCCCCCTACCCTTTCCCTTTTGGTAACCATAAGTTTGTTTTCTATCAACATTACTTATAATAGCAAGAAATGGGAAGTTGTTTCAGTACACAGCTATAAGGAAATGGCAAACTAAATTGATACATACTCACCTCAGAATAGTATGCAGCCATTAAAAATTTTTTCTTCCAATTTTTAATGGCATGAGGAATAACTAATGGTGAAAAGTCTAGATGCAAAGTTGTTTAAATGCTTTGATCCCAATTTTATAATGAAAAAATACTTGCAGAAAATTATGGGATGGAAATATATCAACATGTTAAGAATTAATCATTATCCTATATTAATGTTCTCTGCAAGCTGCTTAGCTTGTCATAAACACAGTTTTTTCTTCTATAAGCTAGGGATAAAAATACTTCCTCCAGCAACAATGAGGCTGAAGTGATAAAGCCTATGTGTAAATTGCCTTATAAACTATATGACATAATTTCATCCATTGTTTGGTGGTATCTGTAAGCAGTGATAGTGGTAGAACTCATTGCTAGGAAATAATTATATATTCTTTACCATTTTAATAAGAGTTTTATGATAATAAATGTTTGATTCTTCTCCCATTTCCATTTCTTGGTATTAAACATGAAGATAGACAAAGGAAATTGCTTTAAAAGCATCATTTCCAGATTCAGGACAAATCAGAGTTGAAAGACAAACTTTTTCTTTTCATCCCTCTCCTAGTGAAATGGTGGATCAGGTATTATCAATAGAAAATACACTGTGTAAAACCCTCCAACATGTTAAAAATCATTATGCATTGTAACTCACAGACCTGGATTTAAAAATCAGGAAATAAAACTGTTTCTCTGCTGAACTCAAAAGCTGTACTTCATATATGGCTTAAAACCTTAGTAATACTGAAAGAAACAGTTGTTGGAGTTAAATACGCTTTTGAAAAATGTCCCAGATACAGCAATGAATTGAACCTCAAAACTCTCTGCACAGATGCCAATGTATGCACAAATATTTTAAATCTTGTTTATCATGACACAGGCCATTTCTCTAGAATTTGACTTGAGAATGAAAATATAATGCTCATGGGACTTCCTTGGTGGTTCCCGTGGCCAAGACTCTGAGCTCCCAATTCAGGGGACCCAGGTTCAATCCCTGATCAGAGAACTAGATCCTATGTGCTGCAACTCAGACCTGGTGTGGCCAAATAAACAAGTAAATAATATCAATAATAATGTTCACAAAACACCCCAAATATATGTGCCTTGTTGCTTTTTGGAGTACTTACTCAATGATTAAATACCAACTGAAAAGTCTTAGATTTGTGTATTTGTTATGATTCACACACTGGTTCCAAATAGGAAAAGGAGTATGTCAAGGCTGTATATTGTCACCCTGCTTATTTAACTTATATGCAGAGTACATCATGAGAAATGCTGGACTGAAAGAAACATAAGCTGGAAAAAAGATTGCCGGAAGAAATGTCAATAACCTCAGATATGCAGATGACACCACCGTTATGGCAGAAAATGAAGAGGAACTAAAAAGCCTGTTGATGAAAATGAGAGACGAAAACGAAAAAGTTGGCTTAAAGCTCAACATTCAGAAAAGAAGATCATGGCATCTGGACCCATCACTTCATGGGAAATAGATGGGGAAACAGTGTCAGACTTTATTTTTTTGGGCTCCAAAACCACCGCAGATGGTGACTGCAGCCATGAAATTAAAAGACACTCTTTGGAAGAGAAGTTATGACCAACCTAGATAGTATATTCAAAAGCAGAGACATTACTCTGTCGACTAAGGTCCGTCTAGTCAAGGCTATGGTTTTTCTAGTAGTCATGTGTGGATATGAGAGATGGACTGTGAAGAAGGCTGAGTGCCGAAGAATTGATGCTTTTGAACTGTTGTGTTGGAGAAGACTCTTGAGAGTCCCTTGGACTGCAAGGAGATCCAACCAGTCCATTCTAAAGGAGATCAGTCCTGGAGGTTCTTTGGAAGGAATGATGCTAAAACTGAAACTCCAGTACTTTGGCCACCTCATGCGAAGAGTTGACTCATTGGAAAAGACTCTGATGCTGAGAGGGATTAGAGGCAGGAGGAGAAGGGGACGACAGAGGATGAGATGGCTGGATGGCATCACTGACTCGATGGACGTGAGTCCGAGTGAACTCCGGGAGATGGTAATGGACAGGGAGGCCTGGTGTGCTGCGATTCATGGGATCGCAAAGAGTCAGACACGACTGAGTAACTGAACTGAACTGAACTGAACAGAACCCATTCCTACAAATGTGCCTGTTGGATACTGCTAGCCTCTCAAGTCTGTTATAGGACAGGTAGTGCTTTGGGGTCGCACAGAGTCGGACACGACTGAAGCGACTTAGCAGCAGCAGCAGCAGCAGCAGTGCTCTCTCATGGGACCAATAAGAAATCCTAGGTTCTAATCAACTATTTAATCTGTTTGAGCCTTTGTTTTCTCATCTGTGAAAAGGGGGAGGGGGACATAAAAATAGTACCTACCCCATAAGGAACTTACAATGAAATAAGGTTACATTCATATAAAGACTTTAGTACATAACAAGTTCTCAAACATTAGGTGTTATTACTAAAATAATGAATGCCTTTTCCACTATACCAAGCCCAAGTGTTTCAGACAAAACGCGGACAGAATGCATGGGTGAATACTCAGGGGAGATGGAGTTTGTGGCTCGAATTTTGGATATCTGTCATTGAATAATGTGCCTTTTCTAGTTTATTTGCTTATTTTTTAGTTATTCTTAAGCCCATCTTTGAGAAGATGGTGCTTGGGGATGTTGAAGGACTTTTTATTGTTTTGAAGATGTTTTTCTTCCCCATGTCACAAATGACAATTTTTTCTATGAAGTCAAAGAGAAATTGTCAAACCTCAGCAATGGAAAAAGAAAGACACTGTCTACCTATATCCTTGCGTGAAAGCTACTCCTTGATATAGGCTGAGCAGGGTGCCAGGAGCCAGTTGGATGAGGCTGAACCATGGCCTTCAGCAGACAGGGACAAAGTGATCTCAGATCCCCTGCCTGTCTTCCCCGCCACCCCTTCTGTCAGCTGCTTGGAACCCAATGTCTGTCTTGTTTTTCATTGATGACTTGGCTGGAGAGTCTTGGAGCAGTTACCACTAGAGCTGGCAGCCCTCTTTGAGAACACAGGAAAAGGAGAACGAGGTAGAACTGGGGACAAAACCCAGCCCAGCGCACAGGATGCCCTTGCAGGGGGCTGCGGTAGAGTCTTTTCTGTAGTCTTCCTGTGGCCTCTTGTTCCTTTGAATTCTTGCTATGGCAGAAAACACCACAAAGCCCCTGAAACTTGTAGCTTGGGAATGCCTCTGAAGTGTCCAAAGAAAAAAGTGTCACAGTTTTCCAGCCTTGTGCATGTGTGGCTGGATGGCTAACCTGTCTCGGTGCATCACGCCTCAGGATCTGCTCAGATTTTTCCTTCCAGTGCTGCTGGGTTTGAATCTCATCTCCTCATTCTCGCTTTATTCATGCACTATAGTATTTACTACTGAAAAAGAGCCATGTGTAAGTGGACCTGTGCAGCTCAAACCCATGTTATTCAAGGGTTGACTGTACTTCGTAAATGCTGGATGCTATTATCTGATTTTTTTTTTTGCATTTATTCTAAATGTATGGGATGTATTTAAAGGATGTGTCTATTCTGGTGCTCCACAAGTTCACGGAAATGTTGAAACTTTGAATGATGTTAAAAAAAAATTGATCAATGAAACATTTCAAGTACAGCCTGCTGAGAGTACTAAACAATTTCGGTTTTGTTTACAAAGAAAACATGAGTCTAAAGAGTGACTTAATTTCTTATTCTTAGAAAAATGGCAGGATGGTGTTGGATGTTTGGTAGTTCCCTTCTTTCCCTCTATCCCTGGGGATAAAATCATAGGTTCTGGATCTCAATTTGATCCGTCAAGACATTTTAGAAACGAAATGATTTAGGACCAAGTAGACTGTGAGCTGTAGGAATGGGGAGCTGGAAAATGTACAGGTTTCTGCCCTTACGCCTCCTCCCAGGGTGAAGGGTCATCTTCCTGGCAGGGAAGGGACACAGCTCTGTCACCTCAAGCAAGGATTCTCTTCCACTGTCCCCACCCCGGGTCCCCATTCACTATCCCTGCCAAGTGTCCTCTTAAGATGTTGTGTTTCTATTTGTTGCTTGATAATGAGTAAAAAGTATTCCAAAACCTCCCTCCTTTATGTTCTCCTTGGTTGCAAAGGAAGGAGGGAATGGTCCCCCCCCTCACCCTCCCCAGCCCCCACCATCCCATATATGACAAACACACCTAAGTGTGTTCCTCCATCATGGAAAGGGAATCTTGGTGAGGAGGAAGGGAGGAGCTCTGTGTGGCTGCCGCTGAATGATGTGCTGGTGGGGGTGGCGAGGAACCATGCTGGGACACAACCATTTCCCACAGAAGGAGCACTTTCCCCATCACTCTGCCTCTGGCTCCCTTGCCCCACCCCAGCCGTGTCAGTCTAGCACAGAGATCCCCAACCTCCAATATCTAATGCCTGATGATCTGAGGTGGAGCTAATGTACTAATAATAGAAATAAAGTGTACAATAAATGTAATACACTTGAATCATCCCCAAACCATCCCCCTTCCCCACCACCTGCCATGGAAAAATTGTCTTCCACGAAATTGCTTCCTGGTGCCAAAAAGGTTGGAGACTGCTGCTGTAGCACACCAATTTGTCTCCTCGGCCCCTGAACGAGGCCCCTCAGTGGCACCTGCCAAGGCTGCTGTATACGGGTTAACTGCATGCGGGCGCCTGGGCAACAGGACATGTGAGGGTAACATCCAGCTTAGAGTCCTGCTCACTAAGCTGTGAGCTGTGGTGCAGGCGGGGTCTGCCTAAAGGAAAGGGCATCTTTTTCCTATTTGCACAGAGAGCTAGGGCTGGCCCTGGTGATACCTAATCCAAGCCCTCCTCCTGTCAGCCTCTGAGTTGCTACTGAATTCTTTAGAGACTGTTTTCCATGATTACCACCTCCAGGATCCCCAGGGAGCTATAAAATGTGCAAGAGAGGATGTGGGGCCACATTGATTGCCAGGGACCAGGAAGGAGGTGGTTCCTTATTTCATTCGCTGCACTGGGTGCCCTCTGTGGGCAGGCATGGTGCTGGGTGCTGGGAATGTATTACTATTAATACATCTGGCCATAGACATGGGCCTGCCTTCAAGACCCACGAACAGAGAAGTGCAGCATCCATAGTGATGGGTGCAGGCGCAGGGTGCCCAGGGCCCACAGAGCAGGTGACCCCAACATGCTCGAGGGACAGGGACACTTCCCTAAAGGAGGTGGACCTGAGCAGGGTCTTCCAGGATGCCTAGGCGCTGACTGCGTCCTCTTCTCTGGAGTAGTAGCTATTGTGCCAATGGAACCATGACCGGGAATTGCTGTGCTGAGCTAAGGTCCACTTTGAGAAGCCCAGCAAGTCTGCAGCACGTCTGCCTCTTTCACTAGGCTCCTTACACTGGAGAGAAAGTAGGTCTGCAGATTTTAGACTTTGAAAATTCGTTAATTGCAAAAGAGTACAGTGCCAATCATTCTTTTTCCTGGGGGGTTATGTTCCAGGTTTTTAAATGATTATGTTCCAAGTTAGTGGCCCCAGCAAGCTTTTTAGCCCCTGCTTTGTGACACCATGCTAAGTTTGTTTTCTTTTTTTTTCCCCCTCTCTCAGATACTTACTGGAGCAAGACTTCCCAGGCATGAGGATCGGGCCAGAGCCCACCACCGACTCCTTCATCGCTGTGATGTATGGGGAAACCGAGGGCAACACTCCAGGGAACGCTTTAGTCGTGGACCCCAAAAAGCCCTTTCGAAAGCTTGGTCGCTTTGGAAATGCTTTCCTCAATCGGTAAGGACCGGCAGACCACCATCTTTGGACCAATTGTTTAAAGCTGTTCTTTGAATCCTTGTCAATTATGTGTAAAAGTTTAAAACCAGAAAAATAGAGCATGTGTGTTCTGAAAAAAAGAAGTTATAAGAAAATACGCTTATCATATATAAATATAGGGGAGATTCTCTTGGGAAGTGATCATTTATACCTACTCTAGGTGGCTTCAGAGGACAGGGCTAAGGCCCAGGATTGGACATCACAGGGCCACACAGTAAAGGAACAAATTTCTAATAATCTGAACCTCATGGGAAAGGATCAGGTTGCCTTGTGGGGTGGTGAGCTCCCTGTGCTCGCCACATACATGGTGGCTAGATGGCTAACTCTCAGGCATTGTGTGCCAGGACCTCCTACACAGAGAACTAAGCCCAGAGGGCCACCAAAGTTCTCCCAACACCAAGATTTAATCTTGGTTATTCCAGGACCAGTCACCGCACCTCGCTGGGTGTCCCTTTGGCTTCTCAGCCCCGTGCTTTGAGCTGCATCCTCATTCATTAGAGCCAGGCAGGAGAAACAGAGGCAGGACAGTCAAACGTTACATTTGTTGCATGGTCGCTATTTCACAGAGGCGAGGTCGTAGGTTAGCTGAGGCCCTGCCTGGACTGCAGTGGAGTTGTATTTGTACTGCCTTTCTCCAGAGTTCCCAAGACGCAGTGAGGTCCAGGTCAGAGGACAAGCCCGTGGGTTCTCCTGGACATGGCTCTGCACTTCCAGGCACCCCCTGCTCCTAGCTCCCCCTCCTTCTTCCTTTTTGTCACTCCTAGCCTATTTTTTAAAAAACCCATTTCTCTTTCTTCTTTGAGTTCCCCCCACTCCCCCATTTTCCTCTTTTATGAGTCTATCACATGAGTCTCTTTAGTTGCAGGGAGTGGGCTATGGGAGGTTCAGAACCAGGGAGTGGTCTTCCAAACGCCTTTAGGGAGACATGGAAGTAGAGATGAGATGAAAGACTTGAAACTACATTTCTGCTTTTTAGATTAAAAAAAAAAGGAACAGGTCCTCCCAGCTGACAGCTGTTCTCCCAAAGGCTACGAGTTGTGCCTGATTGCACAACTCCAGGGAGTGCCGTTCGCAAGGACCATGGAATGAATGATGTGCCAGAGTGCTGTGCAGTGGCTCTGCCAAGAGTGGCCCAGGCAACCTCCACAGGTGCCCTCTGTAAAAAAAAAACAAAACTCAACTCTCTAGGGATCGGTACTCTCCCCTAAGAGCTAATTTATGCTCCCAGAGCAAATCAAAGAAGGCGTCCAAGTGGCAGCAAGAGAACTCCACAGCAGGATAAATAGAAATATACAGATGATGTAGATGGAGTCACAGAGAAATTCCATCTGACGGTGACTTACTCTGTCCAGATGACTTTTCCAGCTTAAGAGTTTCTCCTCTAGAAGAAGCACATTCTCAACTCCAGCACGCTTCTCAACTTGTCCTTGTAGGAGAAGTAGGGCTTGAGCCCTGGAGGGTGAACCCCAGGGGTCTCTCAGGACGAGTGGACCACAGCTGCAGGGGAGTGGGACAAGAAGCTCCCCCAGCAGGGCCTCCCAGGGGCCGAGGTCACAGGGCAGGCAACAGCCAGCCTTCCTGTCCCAGAATTGGCCCTGAAAGATTCCAGAGGCCCTGGCAAGCGCAGGGCACAGGATCCTTCTCCATGCAAGTCTACCTGGAGTCCCTTGGTTCCATCACTACTATCCTTAGTCTTACTCTCTTTTTGCCTGACAAAGGCTTAAGAAAGAAATAGGCTGCCACCTTTTTCAAATTCCCATTTTATAAAGTCTTTATTCACTAGGGGAAAACAAGGGAGAATGGCTGTTGGCTTTATTTTGGCAGGTGACTTACTTCCCTAACATTTGTTTTTTTCTCCAATCACAAGTGTACAACAGATGAGTATGGAAAAGAAGCTTTCAGGAAGGATTCTGAATGGCAAGATCCTTTATCTCAGAATTTAAAATTTACTGAAAATAAGATCTATAGAGTGAACTTTTGGACTCTGGGGGAGAGAGGGAGGGAGAGGGTAGGATGAGATGGGAGAATGGCATTGAAACATGTAAACTATCATGTAAGAAACGAATCGCCAGTCAATGTCCGATACAGGATGCAGGATGCTTGGGACTGGTGCAAGGAGAGGACCCAGAGAGATGGTATGGGGTGGGAGATGGGAGGGGACTCATGTTTGGGAATGCATGTACACTTGTGGGAATTATTGTCAATGTTTGGCAAAACCAATACAGTAATGTAAAGTAAACCGAAGTTAGAATAAAAATTAAAAATAAAATAAAATTTACTTAAAATAATCCACCCATCAAGTGTTAATTGAATTTGGAATACACAGAAAAGGAATAGCAAATAATTCTATGGCATTTACTATCTGTCTAAACTTTACTGGTGAATTAGCTCTAAGTTCTCACAAAAATCCTGTGACGTAGGTGCGACTGTTTTCCCCAGTGTAAAGAAAAGGAATTGAGACAGAGGCCCATTTAGCTTCCACCAGGCCACTCGACTGATAAGTGGCAGTTCTGGGGACTGGAACCCAGGCCATCTGGCCGAGGCCTGCTAGTGACCACTGTGCTCAGCAGCCAAATGGGGGGACTTTGATCTGAGAATCACTGTTTTCTCTCTGTCTAACATTCAAGGCTGTCCTTTATGTAGCCCACCAGCAATGATAAAGATTATAATAATTATGTCTCAAATTTGTTGTTCAGTCACCAAGTTGTTTCTGACTCTTGTGACCCCCTGGACTGCAACACACCAGGCTTTCCTGTCCTTCACTATCTCTCAGAGTTTGCTCAGACTCATGTCCATTGAGTCGGTGATGCTATCCAACCATCTCATCCTCTGTTGCCCCCTTCTCCTCCTGCCCTCAATCTTTCCCAGCACTGAGGTCTTTTCCAATCAGTTGGTTCTTTGCATCAGGTAGCCAAAGTATTGGAGCTTCAGCATCAGTCCTTCCAATGAATATTCAGGGACCTAAATCATTGGTTAATAATTTCACATATACCTTCTTTTCATGGCTAATAAAATGGATGACACTAGGGCCATTTTACAGATGAGAAAACTGAGAGTAAAGAAGTAAAATGACTTGCTCAAGAAAAGGCAGAGACAGGACTAGAACTCAGGTTCCCTGTTCCCTTTTATCTATCACCCTGCAGCTCACAAAACACCAGCAAAGAAGAGTTTCTGTCCTTCCAGCCACCTGGTGGCCATGTATACGTGAGGCTCACATGTCAGGGATGCTCAGCCACTCAGTTGTGTCCAACTCTGGACTGTAACCCACCAGGCACTTCTGTTCATGGGATTGTCCCAGCAAGAATATTGGAGTGGGTTGCCATTTCCTCCAGGGGGTCTTCCTGAACCAGGGATCAAACCCGAGTCTCCTGCATCTCTTGCATTGGCAGGCAGATTCTTTACCACTGAGTTTGAGAAATCTGTCATGGATGTACCACCTAGAAATTAACAGTGTATTTAAGAGTAAGTAGCCTGATTAAGTTGTATGTATACATGACAATGCTACTATTTCTCCCAGGACTGGCACAAAGAAGAGAGTCACTTAGTATGGTGTGCTCAGATTGTATACGTAATTATAGCATCCCTTTGGGAACAGCAGCAGGCTTAGCTCTAAAGGCAGGCAAACTTATTTTTATTTGGCATACTTTATGAGAACTAGGTCAAAAACCAGACTTCACAGGAAATAGAATTGATTGTCTGCTATGAAGAACTTTCACCCCCTACTTCATTGAGCAACCACTGATTCCTCCACCCCACAGGATAGGTCTCATTATTCTGGCCCTCCCGTTACAGGGCTTGGGCATCTGCCCCTTGGGGCATCTTTAAAAGAGTTTGGTTCTTTGTAAGATGGTACCAGCCTGGAAGTATTAAGCAAACCAGTGGAGCTGAGCCTCAATCTCTAATGGTGGTTTCTAGGAAGGTTTTCAGTGGACTCCTGAGAAATGAAGACAAATTCCCCCAAAGACAGTTTTGAATTATAGAAATTTCATACTTGAATGGATCCCCAGGTGGTGCAGTGGTAGAGTCCACTTGCAATGCAGGAGATGCAGGAGTCTGGGGTTCTGTCCCCGGGTCAGGAAGATCCCTTAAAAGAGGAGATGGCAACCCACTCCAGTATTCTTGCCTGGAAAATCCCACAGACAGAGGAGCCTGGTGGGCTACAGTCCGTGGTGTCGCCAAGAGTTGGACACAGCTGAGCGCAAGCACGCATACTTGAACAATAAAGAGAAGGTGCAACTAGAACAGAGAATTCTAAAATACCTTAATGAGACATTCTGAGACTTCACCATTCTGCTTTACTTTAGAAGAAAATTCCACAGGCAAGCGTGTCTTGGAGTTGCTCCAAGGGAGTGTGGTTCTTCAGGTTTCCGAGTCTGTTGTCGGGGTAGTTCCGCATCACAGAGGAGAGGGATGCCCCAGCAGCACACTGAGGGCATGAGTCCCAGGAGACACTGGCACGTTTCAGTTAGTTGAAGAAAGGGCAGGAGTTGGCAGGTTGGCCTCTGACCTTCCTTCCTACATTTGGATTAGTTATTTTATTTTCCTTCAATCTACTTTTCAGAAAATGGTAGTTTTGTTTTGTTTTGTTTTAATCCAGATAGCTACAGGGATCATTTTCTGTTTAGGAGCTAGTGTACTTTTAAACTGTCACCTTCCACAGAAGAAGTTCTTAATCTCATTTACTTCTCCTGTTTCTCTTTCTAAAATAACTCATCACTGGCCCTAGTCATTGAAATTTTGAAACTTCCTTCTAAGTTGAAGGAACCTGAACAGTACTTCCAGTGCTCCTGTTATTTTAGCCAGGCCTGTTATGGGTGACGGTGTGATCAAAACACAAAAAACAGCCACTGTCTTGAATTTGCAAAATGGTTTAGCAATATAGAACACATATGTGTATTTTTGTACTTATATTCTGTTTGTTACCTCTATGCTTGTGATTAAGAGAGACTTCATTAAATGGACTTTTTAAAGACTATGAATATTACATGTATGGATGTGAGAGTTGGACTGTGAAGAAAGCTGAGTGCCGAAGAATTGATGC
>SJYQ01096263.1:0-15299 GCA_006410935.1 Redunca redunca
GGATGCGAGGGCGGGGCGGGGCGGGGCGGGGCGGGGCGGGAACAGTGAGGACCGGTACGCTCTAGACCCGCCCAGCGAAAAGCCTGGCTTCCAAAGGGTGGTCCTCTAACCTGGTACCAAAGCTTCACGGCTCCAGGGAACTTTCTAGAAGTGCGAATTCTGGCCTGCATCCCAGACCCAGGGCTGGAGCCCAGCGCTCTGGGCTTTACAGGCCTCCGAGGATGCCCATGCTGGGCGTGCACATTTGTTAAAGTGTGGCTTCATCCTGGAAAAACCCTAGGTGAATGCAGAAAAATGCACCCAGCTGAGCCGTGCACGGGAATACACAGAACACACATGCGCACACACCTCAGCGTCTCCCAGTGTCCTCAGTTCGTGTGTTAGGAGCCACACTTACCCACATCTAGGGTTACAACTTTGCAATGGATTTCAGATAACTCTCCATCACTTCACAATAATTAATAAGCTGCAACCCTTACAATGCCCATGTCTAGAACTGAAAAATAATCAAACTCACCGGATAGGCTCAATAGCAGAATGCAGATGACAGAAAAATGTCAGTGGACCTGAAGATAGATATATAGAAATGAATAGATATATAGAAATATAAATGAGCTAATGTAACCAATAGAAAAAAGAACAAAGAACAAAAGCCACCTGCTGGACAAGAACACTCTAAACTTCTTGCCATGGAAGTCCCACAGAAGATATTATTTGAAGGAACAATGGCTTTAAATATCCTAAGTTTGGTGAAAAACATAAATCTACGGAGTCAAGAAGCTGAGCAAACAGAATGAACCCAAAGATCTCCATTTCCAGACACATCAAAGTGAAATTACTAACACAAACTAAAGATTTTGCAAGCAGGGAAAGGACATGTACCTGAACAACCACTCTAAAGACACAAGGTGGCATGACATTTCTTAAGTGCTAAAAGATTTGTAAACGCAGAATTCCATACCCTGAAAAAATATCCTTCAGGAATGATGAAATAAAGACATTCTCAACTGAAGGAAAACTAAAGAGAATTTGCAATCATTGGAACTAATCTGAAAGACGTGCTGAAACTTCAGACAAAAGAGAAATTATACCGGAAGGAAACTTGGAACATCAGGATTGAAAGAAAAGTAACAAAAATGGTATGTCTTTGGGTAAATGTAATAGACTACTCTTACTGAGTGAATCAAAATATGCTTGGTGGTTGAATGCAAAAAGTATAAAATTATCTGATGGGGTTTTCAATGTAACTATATGTAATATGGGCTTACCAGGTGGCTCAGTGGTAATGAATCCACCTGCCAATGCTGGAGATGTAGGTTTGATCCCTGAGTTGGGAAGATACTCTGGAGAAGGAAGTGGCAACCCACTCCAGTATTCTTGCCTGAAAAACTCCATAGACACAGGAGCCTGGTGCACTACAGTCCATGGGGTCACAAAGAGTCAGACACAACTGAGCAAGTGAACACACACGCACGCTCGGTCTCTCTCAAAAGTTGGGGTCCCTGAGGTCAGAGATAGTAGCATCTTACTCGGTTTTCTAGGTCCAGATTTCCTTTATGTGCATCCAAGCTAGTGCTGTTTACCATATTTGAAGTTAAAAAACTTTGTTTACTCATTAATAAAGCAATAAACCCATCACACATTGACAAAAATAACATTTTATAAAACTTATGTTTTCCAAAAAAAACCAACCAACCCGGAAAATGGCATTGCTTTACATTTTTGTGAATCTCTTTTGTCGGACTTAATAGAAGATAGCCAGATTCTCCTATCTGGTGCTATATTCAACCTGGTGCAATGTGATGTTTTGGGTTAAAGTACATGAAGAAAATTCACTCATACACACATACATAGTCGGAAAGGCAGTATTTCCATAGTCTTTTATGAAGCTGTATATATCTTTGATACTACACCAAAATTTGACAAGTGGTAGTTTCTCAAAGGTTAGTTGCAGTGTGGAAATCTGCAACCTTATCAATGTGCCTTTTGTGTTGTTACACCTTGTAATATGAATGGATTGTTTACACATGTGCAATATCATAGATGGATTGTTGGAAAATGTTGGGTCTATCGAGCTGTATGGACCCACCAATTGTTGACATGTTTAACTATTCATTCTTGACTCAACAATGAATCAATTCATTAATGTCACTTTGATTTCATCAGAAGGATCTGTAGGTACTGGGAAGTTGTCAGGCTCACTGTGGTAGACTACAATTTTCCCTTGAAAGCACAAATTTTACAATTGGCAGCAAATAGTTATTCAAGTACAAATGGTATAGCAAGAAGAGTGGCCTGTTTGGGGCCACAACAAATGTTTTTCTTCAAGAGAACCAAAAAAGATACCTTAGGCATGCTTCCATTCTGTCACAGAAAATACTGGGAAGACAGGAATACTGTGAATAAAGTATGTACTTACTGATGCATCAAGTACATTGTTCAATGAGGGCAGGCAGTGAAGAATACAGCGACTCAGTGCCACCACCTTGATGTAAGTTAAGGCGCCAGCAGTGCAGATGGCAACACAGTCAAGTATTACTGAACAATGAATTCTGAGCTAGCAGGCCCCTCAGAGGCTAACATGTTAATTGTTAATAGTCCAATGTTTATTAACATGTTGTTTGTCCAATGGAAAAAAATGCACCCCCAGGTCTCTGGATCCAGCTGCCCGAGATTTTGAGGATTATCAAAATAAGTCACTGTACATTTAAACCATGGAGTCTCCTCACTTGACTCTATGTTCACTAAGCAACTTTTTGATAAATGAATTGCCACCTAGTTAAACATCAGGCAGGAAATGCCAAGTGGCTAGGCTGATGGAACTGCTTGGTTGCCTGTTACGTTTCTCAAAGTAAGTGAACTGCCACTATGCTTTTTATTAAAATCTCTTATGAGGCTGTTGAGTCAGCAACCCTGAATCCAATCCATCTGGGGACACTGATGAGATAGGTTCTGAGAACTTTTCTATACAACTTTTGTTCCTTATGACACCTTTGACCAGCATTCTTGCCTGGGAAATCCCATGGACAGAAGAGCCTGGCTGGCTACAGTCCATGGGGTTGTAAAGAGCCGGACACAACTTACTGACTAAAGAACGACGACACCTTTGAAACTGTCTATATAGGGATGATGCTTTATGAAAATTTCAAATATATAATCAGGGACTTTCAGAGTCTAAAACCAAAAGCTGACAATAATACCCACAGAGTATTATTTCCTCCAGCAATTATTAAAATACTGTTATTGGCATTTCCCTGGCAGTCCAGTGGTTAGGACTCGGTACTTTCACTTCTGTGGCCAGGTGTAATCCTTGGTTGGGGAACTAATATCATACAAACTGACCCTTGGCCAGAAACAAAAAATTTATTTAAAAAAAAATAGTTATCTTCTGAATTCTAAAGATGACTGTTCTTTTTGTTCTTTTGGTCGTGCCTTGCGGCTTGTAGGATCTTAGTTCCCTAACCAGGGATTGAACTCAGGCCCTGTTGAGTGAAAGCACCAAGTCCTAACCACTGGACCACCAAGGAATTCCCTGTTCTACACTATATAATTTCTTTAGTTTTAGTTTGGTGCTTTCAACACTGATCAAATATTCTTTATTGGTGAGGTGAGATCTAATTATGTGCAGCTACAGAGAACTAGCTTGTTCAACTTTCAGCTCCTTTCTAGCATGTCTCCTGAACTGTGGCGACTGCCTTCCCCAGATTCCTTTGCAGTTACGGGTGCTGGATGCCCTTTAGGTTCTTTCCAATCAGATGCCCTACAGGGAGCCTTCACTCTGGAGCTGCATCCGTGGGAAGGGAAGCAGGTGAGCTGATGTAGAGCGTGGCAGGGGTGGACGTGGAGCTGGCTCCCTTACCCAGCAGTTCCGGATCCCAGCCCAGGTACAGCGATGTGACGGTCCAGCTCTGCAGGGGTGTGTTGGGATATATTTCTGGAAGACCGGCTGATTATTCTGTGAGCTATCTATATACCTCAATAAACCCTATGAGTTTAAACCACCTTGAGTGAATTTTGTTGCTTGTAGTTGAGAACTGACCACTTCCCATTTTAATTACATTTAACACAGTCATGTTTCTGGTTTCTTCAGTTTTATAGCAACGTATTCTCTGCTTTTCTTAGCTGAGACAATGTACCTTGTATACAGTTAAATGCTATTTGAAAAATCAAACTACTATGGCATTGTTTTAGGATACATCTGTCATTTTATTACAAAACCATTCTTTTGGCATTAGTTGGTTACAGTGAGAGCACGATACTGTGAGTGTGGCAGAGCAGCTCTGATCTAACAACTGCATTCCCTGCTTTCTGAACCGGAAGGTAAGTTACTTATATCGTTTACATACCTGCAAACGTTAACGCTGCAAATCCTGACACACAAACCACTTAGGGAGGAGTTGATGCTAAGGGGTTAGAGTAAATGTTGATAAGACTACAAAAGTTCCTGTATGGGACTTTCTGTTTCCTCTCCCACCCCCAAATTCTCCGCTTAAAAAAAAATCATGTTGCTTGGAACTAGTCTGAACAGCAGCAGCACCCAAGGAGCATCACACTTAGCTCTTGTTAAAAGCAGTGCCTGTGCATCGTAGGCTTTACACCACAGGCAAAGGGAATGATCGCTCTGGTTTTTAACTCCTTCTTTAGAGTCTCTTAAAAAAATAGAAGCATCCCATCAAGTCGTCGAGATGGTATTATTGCTGTACGTTTGTAGGCGGGTCACTTTCTGCGCTGTGTTTGCTTTGAAGGGATCTTCCAATATATCTCCAATATTCCTTTCTTATAGTGTCCTTTTCTTTAGCTAAGATTTCACATAACTAAAAACGAAAAACAAAAATTCATTAAAAGGAATGTATAATTCAGTCCCTAGGGCAAACAGGGATTCTGGGCTAATACAGCTTAATGCAGGTCACGACCAAATGAAACAGACCACAGACCACGTGCACTAGTGACGCGGGTGTAGCCCTCAACAGCAGAAGAGCCCTGCACGGAGTTCTGAGTCACCGTATTTTGAAAAGGGCATGCGTACTGGGGCACTGAGATACCAGAAGAAAAGTGCTGTGTCCTGCCAGCTTACCTCTAATGCTTTATTAAGAATGTCCTCCTTGTTGTCACATTGGTTTTCTAGCATGTCTTCATAGATATCCACGAGAAAGGCAATTAGGTAGGGAGAGCTGTGACTTGGTTGTAAGTCAAGTAATTGATTTAACAGATTGGGATATTTGGAAAGACCACGATCCTGCAAAATCCTAAAAATTAAATAAAACTATTCTCAATTTTGAGAAGGAAGAAAAAGAATAAGAGAAAATGAGCCCTGTAATATAAGCAAAAAAAGTATTTTGAGTGAGGCTGAAATGAAATTTTTATTATAGTTGATTTACAATGTTGCATTTCTGCTATACAGCAAAGTGAGTCAGTTATACATACACATATATCCATTCATTTTTAGATTCTTTCCTCATAGGTCATTAAAAGTATTAGCAGGGCTCTAAAATGAAATTTTTAAATTAAATCTGAGCTTTATGATGGATAATTAAGAGCAGAGTAAAATTAGCTAAAAAGAATAATGAAGTTTAAAGATAATCATTTATACTGTAACACACAAAACTAAAGGAAAAAACAAAACCAAACCATCTTAAAATTTAAAAGCGAGGAAAAAAAGACAGAAGAGATGTCTCCGCTTCTTGAGATGGTTAATCATCCCTTGAGCTCTCCAGACATTACAGAGCCCGGCCTCTGACAGATGTCAAATGCGACTGAGCTCCACACTCTGTGTTCTTTGGGCCCAATTCCCTTGGAGACCTTTCAGTTCAACAAAGGGCCTGGTCAGTCAGTGGCCAGGCAAGAGAGAGCATGTGTTACGGAGTGAGATGTGTTACAGGAGATCTCCAGAAATGGCAACAGAAACAGTGGGTATGCATCTGTGCAATCTGCTTATAAATGACGTATCTCATGTTCCTGTGATCCTGAGCTGAACAGAAACTGGTGTGTGTACTCCGTTCTGTGACATAAAGACACAGGATTCATCAATACAGTTAAAACGGTACTACTGTTTACTCACGGACCACTCTAGAAACTGTGCTGGGATGTGCTTGAGAGGTAGAGAAAAGGGCAGAGGGCACTGTTCCTGGGTGCTGTCACAACACTCTTCCACTTACCTTCTTAGAGACAGAGAATTGGAGAATTCTTTAGTATCCTTCTGGATTCTGATTATGGAACACATTTTATGGTCTCTCATATTAGGAGGTTAAAAAATAAAAGCAAAAACAACCTCTTACCCTTTCAAATAATTCCACGCACTTTCATTATGTGGGACTAGTTTGATCATTTCCAGAGTGTACCTGTAAGGAAAAGGTCACAAATAAACATGTATCGCTTTAAAAGAGCAGTGACAATGATGAAGAACAGCTTCTGGACAGCTGCCTCACAATGTGGATGTATGCTTCCACTGACCTCTCCTGGTAGACCTCCCTCGGTTATTGTATCTAAATTAGAGATTCCCTGAGGCTGCAGTGGTCAATGCTTATTTACTAGTAATATGAAGGCTCAATTTACAAATGGAAAAGAAGTTAATGTGGGAGATTTTCTTTCACTTAGGCATTCCCCATGAAGGAAATGTCAGCAAAACGAGGAAACTTTCCTTTTTTCGCTAAAGAAACCTTGGGGAAAAAAATCTTGTCTAACATCTACTTATACCAGAAAAATCATTACTCACTGAGAAAGGAGAACTAAATAATCTTCAAAGCTATAATAAAAAAATAGACAAGAAGATTATATAGTCAATTCCAAAACAAGATTACTAGTAAACTCACTAGTGGTTTCCATTCCAAATGGCTACTCCCTACTTTTCTCTTCCCCTTAACAAGATTATTAATTTAAATCCAATTAGACAAAATTCCAAGGGAGTTATAGAACTCTGCTTCATTACATACTTGCTCAAATGAGTAAGTCACTGACTAAAGTTTAGTAATCTTAGTTTTGCTGCAGTGTGGTTTTAATAGCATTTTTTTCACAGAAAGTAAATAAACTCTTTCATCATTATGAAAATTATAAAGAAATCTGGAGAAGAGAATTAATGTAGGACACTGGATTGTAGACTCTGTGTGTGTGTGTTAATTTAAATCACCAGACCCAGCTGCTTAGGACAGGTAAAATTAGTGCCAGCTGCCCTGTTTCAAGCAGAATAAGGGCAAGGGAGAGGCAGATGTACCATAAAATCAGCTCTTCCTAGGAGCTGCTCAAACAAACTTCACCATTAAAATATGACTATGATCTCATCAGGCTATAAAAACAATAAACTTTTTCAAATTTCAAACAATGAGATAAAGCAGACAAGGACAGAAAAGAGGGTTATGGATAGAATATAGAAATTCATGTCAATTCAGAACTTTGGAGATCTTCTGACAGGATTTTGTATGCTAGAGCACTTTTCAGCTGGGGGTGATGGGGCTTAGGATGGGGTTTACTACTGAGATCCAGGGCATCAAGGCAGAGAATGCGGCCACACAGCGCAGAATGCACAGGACAATACAGACGCACTGGGCCCCAAACCCTGCACTAGAGTAAGTAACGGAGATCAAGGACTGTCATCTAACGTTTCATGAGACAGTTATAAAAAAAGCTCCTCAGACACCATGAAATATGATTTCTCCTCAATCTACAGTACCAACAATATTTCAAGAAACTTAAGACACTAAAAGTAAAGGTTTCCTATACACAGTATTAACTGTATATTTGTCATTATAGGTTTCATCTAACTATCCTGCCCTATTTGTTCCATGAGGGTAGGACCGGGGCAGTCTTCATCTACACTGTATCCTGATGCGTGAGACATTCAGGCACACAAATATTCTTTTAAGGAGTGAACAAGTGAAGATTACTAACTGGACTTCTCTCTCCAATATAGCACGATCACTGTAGCCCGTAGTATTAGAAATTACGAAATATCTTTGGTTCCAGACAGAGTTATTTCTCACATCCTCTTTGAGAAGTTGGTCTACATACTGCAGCTCATTATCCCAAAGTTTAAATTCCTAAAAGAACATAAAAAAATAAAACATTCAATTAGGAATGTCTTATTATTTATAAACAATGAAAAGAAATAAATAAGGACTTTCCTGTTAGCGAAATGGATAGGAATCCACCTGTCAGTGCAGGGGACATAGGTTTGATCCCTGGTCTGGGAAGATTCCACATGCCACAGAGCAACTTATTAGTCTGTGCTCTAAAGCCCTCAAGCCGCCATTGCTGCGCCTGTGTGCTGCAACTACTGAAGCCCCCTGTGCTCCTCAACAAGAAGCCTGCACATGAGGAAGACTAGCCCCTGCTCAATGCAACCGGAGAAATGCCCTATGCAGCAACAAAGACCCAGTGCAGCCATAAATAAATAATCAAAAACACTTTTTAAAAAACAGAAATAAAACTTGAACAAAGTTAAGCAGGTAGAACTGAAGACATGAACTCATTACGCATTTGGAGGGGAGTGATGCTGCAGGTCAAGGAGATGGAGGGGAAGGAAAAGTCAGCAAAGACAGCGGCATGGGGGACTTCTCTACTGGTCCAGGGGTTAAGACTCTGCCTTCCACTGCAGGGAGCACAGGTTTGATCCTTGGTCTGGGAACTAAGATCCTGCACGCATTGTGGCGCAGCCACAAAGAAAGATAGAAGGGTCATGAGGAATGAAAAATTAGGGAGTAAGAGTTAGCAGGCAAAGTGGCTGTAATTCAGCACCATCTTGTGGAAAATAATCTAGATACCAAGAAGGATGTTTAACTACTTGATCCAACTTTTTAGAACTATTCTAAAGATTAAATCCAAAGGGGAAAAAAGTATATCTGACTAAGTGCTTATGTACTGCTTTTTGGTTTGCTTCCTGTTTCGGCTGTGTGGCTCTTAGCTGTGGCACACAGGAACTTTGGCTGTGGCATGTGGGATCTACTTCCCTAACCAGGGACTGAATCCAGACCCCCTGCATTGGGAGGGCGGAGTCTTAGCCACTGGACCACGAAGGAAGTCCTTATGCATTCTTTAAGGTGAAAATGTAGAAGAAAAAGCCAAACTCAGTAATAAGACAATGATTACCTATACTACTGTATATTAATTTTATGTTATTTGATATTATTGCATACATTAAGTAAAAGGAAGTATTCAAAAATGCTTCAAATTCAAAAATTTAATATATTAAAATACATGTAGATAAATACACACAATTGGATTTAGATATAAATTTTTATATTACAAAGCTGTTTTAATTTTAAAAATTATGGAGAGAAGAGAACTAACAAAGACAACTTGAAAATTTTTGGTGAAATACTCTTGGTATAATAAATAGTGCAGAAAGCAGCAATCACTGGAAAAAATTCACAAGACACAACACTACAATTGTTTGATGGAACAAATAAAAATGCCCAGAGTGGGAGTTGTAGCTATTTTCTTCTATTCAGGGTTTAGCATAAAATTTTAACAAGTAGGCAGAAATAAAATACTCAATAGTTACTGTAAAATCAGATTACAATTATGTATGCAATACCTTAATACATAAAATGTCTTTGTTAATGAAAATAACACAGCTGTATTAAAACTTTACTGCCGGCAAAGACTGAAGGCAGGAAGAGAAGGGGACGACAGAGGATGAGACAGCTGGATGGCATCACTGACTCGATGGAGATGAGTTTGTGCAAGCTCTGGGAGCTGGTGAAGCACAGGGAAGCCTGGCGTGCTGCAGAGTCGGACATGACTGAGCGACTAAACTGAACTGATCAAAAATTTACAACTACTTTTTCTATTCATTTGCTAGCAAATATAATATGTGATGTAAACTCAATCAAAAACTATTAAAAAGTCACTATAATTATTCTTTAATGTGAAGTTACTCATCAACATATCCCAATAGATCATGAAAGTTAACCAACATGAACGATGTCAGGTTAAATAAGTATCTTGATAGTTCTTAATCATCTTAATCATTATTGTGTGTAATGATCTATATGTGTTTCAGTTTAAGTATAATTATAATCTGATAGTAATTTAAACTATTTGTTAAAAAAATAAAAATGTGAATAACACTGTAATAAGGAGGCGATACCTGAATAACCCACTGTCGGTGTTGCCAGGCATGGTAATTCTTTGCATCCTGAGTAAGAATATCCGCAATAAACTCAAGCTCCTGTGATGGGTCTCTCAGCCATTCCACCAGCACTCGCCTATGATGCCTGAATGCAACAGAAGGAAGTTTTATGTGAATTTACCCCAAACCAAAGTATCAGCTGCATGTGTTGTACTAGGTGATGCAGAGCGACATGCAAGAAACTGAAATTCACCTCTAATTCTCAAGACTCTACTGGGAAGAAAAGGTACCACAGGAGAAACTCTAAGAGAAAAAATTTCAGAATGCTGAATAACAGCTGAGAAACAGAAACAGTGATTTTCTTGTAAAATGAATCCAGGTACCAAGGGCTTAAAGGTTTAAATGCAGCTAAATCTGGAAGAACAGTAATCTCTCAACAACCACAATATCCTGTGAAAGAATTTCAACATGCCCAGATGTCACAACCTGACTATAGGAAGCATGATCCTGTCTCATCAAGTATGGAAGCCCCTCTGTGTACCAACAGGCTGCCGGTTTTCCTTAAGGCCAAAGGGCCACCACTCAAGCAACTGCTTATTTCACCAGCTCATGGGCAAAATAGAATCCACGTCCACTCTGGAAAGCAGCTGTGACACGTTGGTCAGAAGAGGAACTTCTGTACTAGGAAAATACTTTAAGAGTTCTCTGTTGGGTTCTATTTGTATAATTTCTTTTAGCTGAAATATTTATTAAAGCTATTAGTGAAAGGAGAAGGCAGTGGCACCACACTCCAGTCCTCTCGCCTGGAAAATCCCACGGACAGAGGAGCCTGGTGGGCTGCGGTCCACGGGGTCGCTAAGAGTCGGACACGACTGAGCAACTTCACTTTCACTTTTCACTTTCATGCACTGGAGAAGGAAATGGCAACCCACTCCAGTGTTCTTGCCTGGAGAATCCCAGGGATGGTGGGAGCCTGGTGGGCTGCCGTCTATGGGGTCGCACAGAGTCGTACACGACTGAAGCAACTTAGCAGTAGCATTAGTGAAAATGTTCCACAATTTGCTGTGGTAATGGCTGGACATATATACCCCTTAAATGGGTAAACAGTATGATATGTGAATTTTATCTCAATGAAGCTATTTTTTAAAAAACATTAATATTCATTATATTAAAATGAGCAGGGGTGATGGAGAAAACGGCTAAAGATTTAATGCTTAATGGATGACCTACTCCACATGCATGGAAAATTTAAAACTTCATCTTAGACAATATTAAGAAGGTAATATTCTACCAAAAGGAAGATCCCAGAGGGAAAGGTTTCTAAATAATTTATTTAAGAAGACTTACAAGTTGGTGAACACTAGTAACAATTTATTTTTCCAGGTTACTGATAAATTCTGTAATTCAGGAAAAACTTAAGGATTAGGTCCTCCACCATGTCAAAATGATTTCTCAGAGAAAAATACTAAGATCTTCCATGATTTAAAGATTATTAATTAAATACAGGGGTTGATCTTACAGTCTAAGTTTTCATGGTGAGAATTTAATAAAATTTAGTGCAATTCACTGGCATACATGATTTGAATTACTTGTACTATCCTAGTTATGACAGCAACTAGTGGAGTGGGGAATTTAAAACGCACTGCAGGACTTCCCTGGTTTTAGAGTGGTTAAGAATCCGCTTGCCAATGCAGCGGACACAGGGCTGATCTCTGGCCTGGGAAGATCCCACATGCCGTGGAGGAACTAAGCCTGTGAGCCAACTATTGGGTCTGTACTCTAGAATTCAGGGCCTGCAACTACTGAGCCCACCTGCCTGAGAGTCTGTACTGGGCAACAAGAGAAGCCACTGCTATAAGCCTGCACAGGGCAATGAAGAGCAGCCCCAGCCCGCCACAACTATAGAAAGCCCATCTGCAGCAGTGAAGACTCGGTGCAGTCAAAAATAAGTAAATACAAATTTTAAAAACTGATTTTAGAATATTAAAAAATAAAATATACTGCAATTAAGAACTGCTCTGGGTGGCTCTGTATTTTGTTTTTCATAATGATAGATGGTAATATGTTAATGACAGAGTCTGCAGCATCCAGAGAAGGCAGCTACTTCTCTTTAGCAAAAGCTGCTGCTGCTGCTGCTACTAAGTCGCTTCAGCAAAAGCTAGATGCAGTCAAATGCTGAGAAAGCTTGTGATGTCTGAATACTTTTTTTTTTAAGATAAAATAGTACAGTTTATATACCTCTTCAGGTAACTTTCTGGATTTTTTTTTTTTTTTTTTGGCCATGCTGTATGGCTTGTGCAGCCTCAGTTCTCTGACTAGGGACTGAATCCAGGCCATGGCAGCGAAAGCCCCAAATCCTAACCACTAGACCACCAGGGAACTCCCATCTGGACTTTTACATCTTTTATATAAAAACACCTTATTACAAAGGATACAATAACTTTTAAAAGAGGGACTGAAAACTGTCTAGTCACTTTTCTACTAAAATAACTTTTATAATGCAATTTCTCAGGAATATAACCACCATCTACTCAGAAAGAAAGAAGTGACAGAGGCAAAGCTGTTTAAAATTCTATAGATGGAAATCTGCAATAGCTATCCATGCCTTGCCAAATGCTGTTACTTCCTCTCACATCTATTATGTTGTAACTGTTTGAGAAGATAAGTATCTATTTAGGGTTCTTTCTCCTTCTTAAGGACAGTATTTGATTATGCAGATAATCATTACCCAACTGGGCCAGAGAGCAGTCCCTTCCACACATGGGTCTGCAGCTGGGAGCTGTTCCTTCTCCAAAGGCTAACTCCTTCTCCAAAGGCTAACCTGTGCGCTGGGTCCCTTCCCATCTCCAAGCGAGCCCTGACTCTGTTCCCTTTTTCTCTAGATTTCTCGCCTTTTCCCTTTCATTAACACTTTCCCCCACATCATGAAGTCTTTGCCGCTTTGGGAAAATAAAACCCAAAAGACACAGCCTGACCAGCTGCTTGCTCTGTCTCTTTTCCTAACAGCCTCCTGCATCCCCATAGGTGCTGCGTGCTCGTTTCCTCTTCCTGCCCTCCCCCACCCACCCTGACACCTCACTGCTGCCCGGCTGCCCACCCCACCCTGGCAGGGGACTGCTCGCTGACAACTGCCTGTGGCACAAACCCATGGGCTGTCTCCACCTCTTGCTTTCCTGGACCTCTCAGCAGGAGCAGATACTCTCATCTACTCCTTTTCTTCCTGAAACTCCCTTCTCTTGGTTTCTGTGAGCACACCAACTTCTGGCTTCTTCCTCAGTCATCCTGGAGCACTTCTCTGCCTCTCGAATGCCGATGCTCACCCATGTTCTGTCCCCAGCCTCCTCTAATTCTCCCAGAGCATCTTCATCCGGAGCTGTGACTTCAACCACAGGGGAGCATGGTTCAACCACTCGCTGGGCAGCTTTAGCCAGGTTTCTATAAGCACATCAAAGCCCACTTGTCCAATCCGGAATCGACCCTTCTTTTCCAGGAAAGTGCTGCTTTTTTCCCCCAAAATTCTCCAAGTGGCTGGCACCACCATTCACCCAGTGGTCAAGTCAAAATACAGACATCACTTCTCCGCCACTCCCCTGAGAAGTTAACTTCAAAACCTGTTGCTTCTGTCTCCAAAGCCTCTCTCTCATGTATCCCTCTACCTCCCTGGCCCTACCACACTCTCTCCCGTAACCCCCACGTGGCAACGGCCCGCCAGGACCCCGGGCCTATTCTGCTATCCTCCACCTGCTGGCAGAGTAAACCTCCTGAGACACACCCCTAATCACATTACTTCCTACATTAAGATGTGTCAGAAGCTCTCCACTGCGGCTAAGGTCAAATCCAAACCCTTGTCAATGTCCCTGAGGCTCTTTATGCTCCTACTGCAGGACTCCCCAGAGGCCCACCAGCCACGTGGAACCACACGCAGCTCCCTGAGCGCATCAGGCCCTTTCATGTTTCTCCCCAGAGTCCTCTCTTGGCCTCAGCGGTCTTTCCTTTCAGAAATCATCCTCAATTCCAGGCATATAGACGGGGCAGTGTGCGTGTCAGTCACCGTACTGGGAAACACCGAGTGCTGGTGGCCCTGAGGAAGAGCAGGCAGCCAGTGGCGCGGAGTGGGGACAGCTCTGGCGGGCGCCACGGGCCGCTCCTCCTGCACTGGGACCCGGCAGCCCGGCGCCACCCCGCACAGCCGCCTCCCTGCATGCTGCCTGCATGCGGGCCCACTAAACGCTGGGCACTGCCCAGACTCTGCCTTTCTCTCCTATTTGTTCTCTGTCCTGCTGCTCCAAACGTCTCTCTTCCCTCCTTAATAAAACCCATACTCTTGTCTAAGTCAGGAGCTTCATTTTTAGAACACACATTGTAAAAGCCCTACTATCATACTTTCTACACTGCTCTGCAAAATAACGGGTTTCACTATCTGCTTTCCTTTTCAGACTTTCATTCATCTTTGTATCTCCAGCATCAGTGAGAAAATTTTTAATAAACAAATGAACACAAGACCAAATACCAGGGACTCGTTTTATAACACACTGAATACAAAACCGAACAGAAAACTGCAAAGATTTTCTGCTCAAATTTTTTCCTGATTCTAGCAGTATTACAGTTAATGTCAGTCTTAAATCATGGCAGCAAACATTTGAGAGTCACCTGTGGGTCAAGTGCCATTTCACACACTAAACAAAAAGTCACCTCGGTTCTCCCAACAACATGTAAGAGAGGCGACACTAGCTCCCATGAACAGAGGAACAATGCCTTGCGGTTTGTCACCCACTGGCAGGCACCAACTGACCAGCACAGCGACTCATCGCCTTCTTGCATTCATCTTACCACACTTGATAGTTTTTGGGCTGCTCCTCAATTATGGCCGAGATGTAGTTCATTTCCTCATGTAGATCCTTCTGAAGCGACTTTAAGAGAACTCTCCGGAAATGCCTACAGCAAATAATAAGTATCCATAGTGTCATTACTCCACGTACATGGCCAGGCACAGCATCAGATGAAGCCAGAAGACAACAACACAGATGCATTTCTGGTAAGTATTCTATGTAACCAGTAAGGCAGGGATTTAACTGCTTGTGATTGTCCAAACTTGTACAACTGGTGACTGGAAGAATCAAGAATTTTGAAGTAAAAATAGTGAAACGCAACAAGTGTGAGACAGAAGAAAAGACAACCAATCAGTGGTTATTTTCAGGTAATACTCTGGTTACTAGCTTCTACCGCACAAGCATCA
>SJYQ01096263.1:29387-122126 GCA_006410935.1 Redunca redunca
TTCCACAGTTTATTGTGATCCACACAGTCAAAGGCTTTGGCATAATCAATAAAGCAGAAATAGATGTTTTTCTAGAACTCTCTTGCTTTTTCGATGATCCAGTGGATGTTGGCAATTTGATCTCTGGTTCCTCTGCCTTTTCTAAAACCTGGTCGTAGCAAACACCCTCTTCCAACAACACAAGAGAAGACTCTACACATGGACATCACCAGATGGTCAACACCAAAATCAGATTGATTATGTTCTTTGCAGCCAAAGATGGAGAAGCTCTACACAGTCAGCAAAAACAAGACTGGGAGCTGACTGTGGCTCAGATCATGAACTCCTTATTGCCAAATTCAGACTTAAATTGAAGAAAGTAGGAAAAAACCCTAGACCATTCAGGTATGACATAAATCAAATCCCTTATGATTATACAGTAGAAGTGAGAAATAGATTTAAGGAACTAGATCTGACAGAGTCCCTGATGAACTATGGATGGAGGTTCATGACATTGTACAGGAGACAAGGATCAAGACCATCCCCATGGAAAAGAAATGCAAAAAGCAAAATGGCTGTCTGGGAGGCCTTACAAATAGTTATGAAAAGAAGAGAAGCAAAAAGCAAAGGAGAAAAGGAAAGATGTAAACATCTGAATGCAGAGTTCCAAAGGATAGCAAGAAGAGATAAGAAAGCCTTCCTCGGCAATCAATGCAAAAAAATAGAGGAAAACAACAGAATGAGAAAGACTAGAGATCTCTTCAAGAAAATTAGAGATACCAAGGGAACATTTCACGCAAAGATGAACACAATAAAGGACAGAAATGGTATGGACCTAACAGAAGCAGAAGCTATTAAGAAGAGGTGGCAAGAATACACAGAAGAACTGTACAGAAAATATCTTCACGACCCAGATAATCATGATGGTGTGATCACTCACCTAGAGCCAGACATCCTGGAATGTGAAGTCAAGTGGGCCTCAGGAAGCATCACTACGAACAAAGCTGGTGGAGGTGATGGAATTCCAGTGGAGCTATTTCAAATCCTGAAGGATGAAGCTGTGAAAGTGCTGCACTCAATTGCCAGCAAATTTGGAAAACTCAGCAATGGCCACAGGACTGGAAAAGGTCCGTTTTCATTCCAATCCCAAAGAAAAGCAATGTCAAAGAATGCTCAAACTACCATACAATTGCTCTCATCTCACACACTAGCAAAGTAATGCTCAAAATTCTCCAAGCCAGGCCTCAGCAGTACGTGAACCGTGAACTTCCAAATGTTCAAGCAACCTCAGGGAGTTGTTAGTTTTCCTTTGGGTATCTATAGGTATTTCTGTATTTTCTCTAGGTGTACACAAGGTATACATGCTAATATATACCATGTTTTTCTCTTGTTAATTGGTCTTTTGTTACTGGGGTCTCAACCAAGAACTCAGAAGGGTGGAGGAAAAATTACTCTTCACCCTCCACAGTAGATGGTCTGGATGCTTTTCAGGGGCTGTTTGAGCACAGACCTGTGAGAAGGAAAAGCACAGCAATTAGAGAACAGGAGTGCGTGCTTGGTCTTGGTTCAGAAAGGATGCCAGCAGGGCTGAAGGCCTGTGAGTGAGGGGAAGGAACTGGAGGTGCTAAGTCTTGCCCTAGACCTGATGCTGGGGAAGATTGAAGGCAGGAGGAGAAGGGGACGACAGAGAATGAGATGGTTGGATAGCATCACTCATGTCCACCTCAATGGACATGAGTTTGAGTAATTTCCGGGAAATAGTGAAGGACAGGGAAGCCTGGCACGCTGCAGTCCATGGGGTCAGGCATGACTGAGCGACTGAACAGCAGGGCTGCAGCAGCGTCCGGGGACTGTGGTAAGAATTTGGATCTTTATTTTTATTGTGTTAAAATAGTTACAGCATAAAACTTACCTTTGCCCTCATTTTTAAGTGTGTAGTTTGGTGATGGTAAGTGCGTGCACACGGCTGTGTAAACCATCTCTACCATCAGCTTCCAAAACTTGATCCTCCTCCTCCCAAACTGAAACTGTCTCCATCAAGTGCTCCCCGTCGCCCACCCCCAGCCCTTGTAACGACTATTCTACGTGCTTTCTCTGTAACTGGCTGTTCCACGTCCTCCCACAGAGGTGGGATCACGTAGTATTTGCCCTTTCATACCCGGCCCGTTCAATTTGTGTCACAGCCTCCCGGTTTATCCATGTTGTACTGTGTGTCAGAATTTCCTTCTTTTTTTGAGGCTGAATAATATTCCACTGCGTGGATGGGCCACATTTTTTTTGACCCATTCATTTATTAATGAACATTTGGGTTGTTCCCACCTTTTTGCTGTTGTGATCAATGAAATATCTGTTAAGAGTCCCTGCTTTCACTTTTTGAGTGTTTACCCCAGGTGGGGTTGCTTGCCATCCGGTAATTGTTAGTTTTTTTGAGGAACTGTTTTCCCCAGCTTGTGTGCAGGGTTCCCTTTCTTTCCATACTCCCCCAGGCTTCTTGTTTCCTGGTTTTGTTTTCATAACCATCTGAATCAGTGTGAACTGGTATCGTCACTTGTGGTTTTGAGTTGCATTTCCCTAATGTTTAGTGATGTTGAGCATCTTTTCACGTGCTTATTGACCATTTGTGGGATTGGATTTTAAGTGGAAATTAGTGGACAGTTTTGAGTAAGGGAGGAACACGTGATTTACTCTTTTAAAGGACTCCTTTGGATACTGTGTGTGAAATACACGCAATAGAAAGGCAAGAATGGAAACAGATGAGTGTAAAGCTATTGTAGCAGTCCAGGCCAAAGGTCAGAGTGTTTAAATTACGGTTCACAATTCACCAATGGAGAATATAATCATTTGAGTGGATCCTATGAGGACAAGGTGACCCGCCAGTCTCCTGCAAGTAAGGACTTGCTGCCCAGCTTTGGGGAGTGCAGTCAGCGGTCAGCCTCCTGCATCGCGGCCTGAGGACAGCCCACTGAGGGAGGCAGAGCCAGGGAGGCCCAGCCTTTGGAGCCTGACGCCGAACACTGACCACACCCCCACACTCGCGAGGCTGAGGCCGCCCAGTGCCTGCCTTGCCGTTTGACCCTCGGGTATTTGTCCCTAATCTTACAACCCAAGGTCCTTCTTGGTATCTGATCCCACAACCAGCATTTTTTGGTGTGTGTGACCAGCATTTTAAAAAATGAAACGTAATGGAATGGGCAATAGTGCACAGTGCACTTAGAAAAAGAGAGTAATTTGGGGGTGAAGTTTTGTTAGATTCTATATGTTGAGGAGTAATAGATCATGTTGTGAAGTGTACTTCTTACCCTGGGTCATGATTAACAGTTTTGGAAAGCAATGGACATTATCAGTTGAGGTGGAGGTAATGAGTAGTGGGTGGATTCTGGATGTTCTTTGAAGGTTAATCTGATAGGATTTGCTGACGGCTTAGCTGGAAGGAGGATGCAAGACCCAAAAATAGTTAAGAATGACATCAAGGTCAGTGTTCCTTTTGATCAGAGTAGACAAAACCCTTTGACCATCCAGTCCTGTTTTAGTTCAGTAGTCCACTGTGTTCTTTCTCTATGGTTCTACATCCACACATATGTATTTCTAATGACTTAAAAACAAAAGTCATTTTTATATGGCAGACTTTAGTATTGAATTAAAAAAATATATATTTTTTGGTCACAATATATCTTCTCTGTCCTTGATCCGGTGATATGTACCTCTCCAAACCCCGATAACATAATGATTCCTCCAAAATATAATGAATTACAGAACATACTGTTTCAAGTTGTTAGTTATAGGAAGGGAAAATCAATGACTGTTACCACTCTTTTAAGTTAGGTACACCGTGCTCTATGAGCTCTGCGAACAAATCAGTCCAAATAGGAATACAATCTGAGTCAGAAGACTGGCTGAGCCTCCTTCAAGACAGCTGGATATCTGTCAGCACGTGGACCCTCTCAACATGTCCTTGTCTTCTAGGTCCTTGCAGTATGCTTGGAATTGTGCACTAACAATATCCACTAACACCCCTGCCTTCATACCAGTCCCTGAGGTTATATGAGAAGCAGCCTAAAGATGCTTGGTGAAAATATGATCAGAGAGCTGGAAGTGAGAGAAGGGAAGCTGTAAGACGGGGTAGAAGAAAGTCATCACCAAAGAGGAGGAGGGACAGATGGGATCCGGACGAATATCTGTAAGGACACAGGCTTGCGGGACACACAGATGTCTCATCTGAGATGAGAAGAACCCTGGGGAGAAGCAGGGCAGTTGTTGGTCCCCCACTTTACAAATGAGAACCTGGGCCAGACCTGATGCACTTGTTACAGGACATGGAGAAGGTCAAGAGTAAGGAGCCAACACTCATGAAGCCCGGCGGCCAACCCTGTTTCAAAGGATGCCTTCCTCTGTCCAGTATTTCTTTTTTTTCTTAAGAAAAAATATTATTTGGCTGCATCAGGTCTTAGCTGTGGCACCCAAGATCTTCCATTTCCGTGGCGGCAGGCAAGTCTTTCATCGTGGCAGGCAATCTTGGTTGTCCCGCAGCATGTGTAATCTTAGTTCCCTGACCAGGGATTGAACCTGTGCCCCAGCAGTGGAAGCACAGTCTTAACCACTGGACCACCAGGGAAGGCCCATCTGGACAGTTTTACTCAAACTCCAGTGGCGGAGCCCCAGCCTCAGGAATCCTAATTTCACTGATCAAGGGTGAGGGCATTGCATCAATGTATTTTCAAAGCTCCCCTCATGATCCTGAGATGCAGCCCAGGTTGAAAACAACTGCCCTGCTGAGTCCATGGTGCAGCCCGCTGCTTTGTTGTCAGGTTTCCTGGGGATGTTAAAATGCCGTAACACTAGGGAGAGCGCCTAGGCAGGGTTGATTAGCAACCAGTATGGTATTCTTGCCTGGAGAATTCATGGACCAAAGAACCTGGCGGGCTGCAGTCCACGCGGTCACAAAGAGTTGGACACGACTGAACAACTTACAGACACACACAGTTGTGCTAAATGTAGAAATCAGCCAAACAATAAACAACTTTAAAATAGTTTTGTTGTTGTTGTTTAGTCACTAAGGCGTGTCTGACTCTTTGCAACCTCATGGACTGCAGCACGCCAAGCTTCCCTGTCCTTCACCATCTCTTGGAGCTTGCTCAAACTCATGTCCATTGAGTCGGTGCCGCCATCCAACCATCTCATCCTCTGTCGTCCCCTTCTCCTCCTGCCCTCAACCTTTCCCAGCATCAGGGTCTTTTCCAGTGAGTCAGCTCTTCCCATCAGGTGGCCAGATATTGAAGTTTCAGCATCAGTCCTTCCAATGAATATTCAGGGTTATTCAGTGAATATTTAGGATTAACTGGTTGGATCTCCTTCCAGTCTAAGGGACTGTCAAGAGTCTTCTCCAACACCACAGTTCAAAAGCATCAATTCTTCAATGCTCAGCCTTCTTTATGGTCCAACTTAAAATAGACTAAATCACACGTGTGTGTAAATAAAACTACCTAACAAGTGATATAAGTTGTAGTGTAAATTGTTCATCAGTTCTTTTATTATTATTACTAATTTTTTGGTTGCATTGGGTCTTTGGTGCTGCGCTTGGGCTTTCTCTAGTCCTGGTGAGCAGGGGCTACTGTTTGCTGTGGAGTGCAAGCTGTAGGCAAAAGGACCTCAGTAGTTGTGGCTCATGGGCGCTAGAGCTGGGGGCTCAGAGGGAGTGGCCCATGGGCTTAGCTGCCGTGCAGCATGAGAAATCTTCCCCATCCAGGGATTGAACCTGTGTCCTCTGCACTTGCAGGCAGATTTTTATCCACTGTGCCACCAAGGAAGGCCCATTAGTTTTTTTATTGAGGTATATTTTACTTGTTGCAAAGTTTGCTTTTTTCATATGTCCAATTCATCATCAGTTTATTTCTGACTTTTAGGGATTGTTGATATGAGCTTTTCATTAGTATGGTTAAATGACACTCACTTATTTTCGGTTGTGCCAGGTCTTAATTGCAGTATGCGGGATCTTTAGTTGTGTCATGGGAAGTCTTGGTTGCCGCATGTGGGATTTAGTTCCCTGACCAGGGATCAAACCTAGGCCCCCCTGCATGGAGAACTTGGAGTCTTAGCCCTCGGGCCACCCGGGAAGTCCGGATGCTCTCAGTTTGATTACACTCTTCCAGAAGTTTCCCCATGAGTTGGATAGTCATCAGGTGCCCGGGGACTGTGTTGAATGCTTGAGCTTTCAACTTCCCCAATGCAGTGACCGAGTGACCAGTCACTACATGAGACAGTGACCTGGGCAGGGCAGGATGTCCTCAAGGTGCTGAAAGAGGACCCCTGCTAAGGTAGAAGTCTATGGCCAGTAAAAGTATCCTTCAAGAAAGAAAGCAAAGTGATGAGTTTTCAGATAAGCAAAAATTGAGAGGTTTGCCGCTAGTAGACACTCAAAAGTAGGATTGTTTTAAAAATAATTTTTAAAATGTATTTATTGGCTGTGCTGGGTCTGTGTTGCCACTCGGGCTTCTCTGTAGTTGCGGAGCGCGGCGGCCACGCTCTAGTTGCGGTGCACAGGCTTCTCACCGCAGTGGCTTCTCTTATTGCTGAGCACAGGCTCTAGGGCACTTGGGCTTCAACTGTGGCTCCCAAGCTCTAGAACACAGGCTCAGTAGTTGTGGCCCGTGGCGCTTAGTTGCTCTGCAGCACGTGCAATCAGCTTGTGGGATTGAACTCGTGTCTCCCGCATTGGCGGGTGGACTCCATACCACTGAGCCACCAGAGAAGCCCCTAAATGTAGGATTTTCTAAATCGTGTATTTTAGGCCGAAGGGAAATATCCCCAGATGAAAGCATCAGAGATGGGGGAGGGAAAAAAGAGCAAAGAAAACGCACTATGTGAATATTGATGGCATTAGAGTCATGGTATTAATGGTAAAGTATTGTGCAATTTACAAATATATAGACTTAGAATGCATGCAAACAATAGCATAAAAGTTCATTAAGGGGTTAATAGACTCTTTGAAAGTTCTTATGCTTCCCAGGAGAAGGGTAAAGGTATTTAGTTTGTATGTCTCTCCTTTTCCATCTGACAGCCTGTCAACTTCTCAAATCAAAGAGCAAACCCAAAACCCAGCATCTCAATGAGAGCTTGATTGGGAGTGTAATAAAGCTGTAGATCAATCTTGGGGTAACAGACAATTCTACTACGTTAAATCTTCCAGTCCATGAATGTGGCATATGTTTGCTAATTTAGCTTTTTATTGTCTCCCATGAAGTTTTATAGCTTCCGTGTATCTTGTTAGATTTAGAGCTCTCTTTTCTGTTTCTGGGATACAAAAGTAAAATTGACTTTTATATGTAAGCACTTTGCTGCTGCTGCTGCTCCTAAGTCGCTTCAGGCGTGTCTGACTCTGTGCGACCCCAGAGACGGCAGCCCACCAGGCTCCCCCGTCCCTGGGATTCTCCAGGCAAGAACACTGGAGTGGGTTGCCATTTCCTTCTCCAATGCATGAAAGTGAAAAGTCAAAGTGAAGTCGCTCAGTCGTGTCTGACTCTTAGCGACTCCATGGACTGCAGCCCACCAGGCTCCTCCGTCCATGGGATTTTCCAGGCAAGAGTACTGGAGTGGGGTGCCATTGCCTTCTAAGCACTTTGCTAATTTTTATTAATTCAAATACTTGAAGAGATTAAGAGATATTGGCACAGAAATAAGCAAATCAAGAGATAGAACATGGTGGAGAACTCAGAAGAAATCCATGAATATATACGGATGCTTGAGACATGATGAAGCCTTCGCTGCAGAGAAGCGAGAAATCGACAGTGTTCTGAATAATGGTGAGTGCATGCTAAATCGATTTCAGTTGTGTCCAATTCTTTGTGACCCCATGTACCATAGCCCACCAGGCTCCTCTGTTCATGGGATTCTCCAGGACAGAACACTGAAGTGGGTTGCCACATGCTCCTCCAGGGGATCATTCAGACCCAGGGATCGAACCTGCATCTCTTATGTCTCCTGCATTAGCAGGCAGGTTCTTTCCCACTAGTGCCACCTGGGAAGACCCTGAATAATGGTACTTGTTCAATTAGGCATCAACACAGGAAAAAAAAAAGAAACTGTATCCCTGTGTATGTGTGTATGCTATCTCACACCTCACCCTTTGTTCTTAAATGTGAGATGCAAATGATAAAGCTCTTAGATGATAATATAGGTGGAAATCTTCAGTCTTTAGAGTCAGAAAAAATTTCTTAAACAAGACATAAATATTATAATTATTATAATAAAATTATAATAAGAAAAAATAATAAACCTGATTATGTTAAAATTAAGAACTTTCTATTCATCAGAATATACCCTGAAGAGAAGACAAACTACAGAGGATTTAAATCCAAAATAGCTATTAGATTCCTACAAATAAAAATGCAGAAAGTCTAAAATATAAAATTGATTGGAACAGATCCTGTACAAAGGGAGAAACCCAAATGGCAAGTAAATACACGACAAAGTAACCAATCTTATTAGTAATCAGGAAAATGCCAATTAAAGACATGTTTATATAACACCCCAGTGAGTGCTCTGCTCTGGGAAAAGTTTGGCATTAGGTAGGAAAGTTGAACTGTGGTGCTGGAGAAGACTTTTGAGAGTCCCTTGGACTGCAAGGAGATCAAACCAGTCAATCCTAAAGAAAATCAGTCCTGAATATTCATTGGAAGGACTGATGCTGAAGCTGAAACTCCAATACTTTGGCCACCTGACACGAAGAACTGACTCATTGGAAAAGACCCTGAGGCTGGGAAAGATTGAAGGTGGGAGGAGAAGGGGACGACAAAGGATGAGATGCTTAGATGGCATCACCAACTCGATGGACATGAGTTTAAGTAAGCTCTGGGAGTTGGTGATGGACAGGGAAGCCTGGTGTGCTACAGTCCATGGGGTCGCAAAGAGTCGGACACGACTGAAGTGACTTAGCAGCAGCAGCAGCACACTTAAGAATACACAGTTTAAAAATGAACAATAATTCGTTAATAAAGACAGGCTGGAGATATGAGAAAAAAAAACAAACAAACAGCACCCTTGTATGTTAACAGGAAGGATTCAGTGGTGGAAAAAACTGACGATGCCAGCCTGGGGCGTGGGGGAGGTGTCTGAAAACACGTCCTTTAGGAGGAGCCATTGTGCAGACGGAGGACTTCGGCAAGGAACGCGAACAGTTCATCACCTCACAGAGGCATTCATGTTTTGGGCAGATTCCTTAAAATATCATCCCAGAAGTTAACTGTCAAAGTAGGGAGTGGAAACATTTTATAGCTCATGTTACATGCAATCTGCCTGCAGTGAAGGAGACCGGGGTTCAGTCCCTGGGTCAGGAAGATCCCCTGGAGAGGGAAATGGCAACCCACTCCAGTCTTCTTGCCTGGAGAATCCCAATGGATGGAGGAGCCTGGTGGGCTACAGTCCTTGGGGTTGCAAAGAGTCAGGCACGACTGGCAACTAACACTTTTGACTTTTCACATACAACTAGATACCTTCAAAAGAAGTCTGAGTGTTTTTTGTGGCTTCAAGCTTTGCAGGTATTGTTCACCGTTTAGTTACACACCTGCTGGTTCTGCACTCCTGGAGGTGCATTTGGCTCAGGGATTAGAAAACGGGAAAATATTCTGACTTCAGAAGTGTGACCTTTGTAGCAACAGTCTTCCTGCTCTTTGACTCCAGAACAATGCAACTAGCGTAACTGCGAAGTGGAGGGTCAGCCCCTTGGACCTGGTCTCGTTCGTGACAATCCTGGCACGTAAAGAACTGATGCTTGCGGTTTCGGAGGCTGTGTCCTGACAAGCTTCGGAGCTCTCTCTCGGGCTTCTCAGGCCTCCTGCTTGCGGGAAGCAGCTGTGTCATGCAAGTCCCTCTCCCCCCGAGACTCCACTGGGTGAGTGGCCCCCCTGGCCATGGTCAGGAGTTTGTGTGAGGAGTGGTCTGATCCCTCCAGGGTGCTCTGTGCACCCCAGTCTGGGTGCCACACGGGAGAACAGTCTGCAGACATCCCTAGCCGTGGCCATCACCAGAACTGTGAGTGAGCGAGGGGCTCCGATGGAGACAGGCTGGCCTGTCCCAGCCCCGGGGAGGGCACGGCATTGCCAAAGCCATGCGGTCGTGCTGCACTGTGTTGCAAAGATGACCGGATGCCGCTAACCATCCCCAGGGCCGGCCGGGGTCTGGCGGCTGGACCGTGCTAGGTAGAAATTTTCCTGTTTTGGGCCCCATTTGATCACACAGCTGTTTGAAGGCTATATATATATATATAATTTGTTTATTTATTTATTTATTTAGTTTGCTTCTAGTTTTGTGATTCAACCTACCTTCTTACTCCCTTCACCTTTGCTTCAATATTCAGTCCTTAGGGCAGACGCTCAATAAAGGCTAAATTTAACATGGTTGCATCCAGGCTGGTAAAGGAAGAACACTTATATTTTGCTTTCTGACACTAAAATGTCATATTTAAATGCACATAAAATGGGCACTGTTCTGGCCAGGTACATAACAGGGTTTGTTTGCGTTTAATTCTGGTGCTGACTTCACTGTGGAATTATTGTAAACACAATTAACGCCTCCACAGTTGCTTCCTCTCTGTGCTGTGCTGTGCTTGGTCACTCAGGCGTGTCCGACTCTTTGCGACCCCATGGGCTGTAGCGCCCTTGGCTCCTCTGTCCATGAGGATTCTCCAGGCAAGAACACTGGAGTGGGTTGCCATGACCTTCTCCAGGGGATCCTCCCAACCCAGGGATGAAACCCAGGTCTCCCACATTGCAGGTGGATTCTTTATTGTCTGAGCCACCAGGGAAGCTCAAGAACACTGGAGTGGGTAGCCTATCCCCTCTCCAGGGGATCTTCCTGACCCAGGAATCGAACCAGGGTCTCCCGCATTGTAGGTGCCTTCTTTACCAGCTGAGCGGTATACCCGGGGAAGGCCTGCTACAATCTACTCAACACTGAGCATGCCACAGTTCAGTCATGTTGAGGGTGGACGTGGCGGACAGGGTTGAATTTTGAAGGTCTATAGGCAGGAAAAGGGGCATTTAGGGCCTAAAGTTTGGTGTTGCTGTTGTTTAGTCACTAAGTTGTGTCCGACTCTTTGAGACTCCGTGGACTGTAGTCGTTGCCAGGCTCCTCTGCCCTGGGGTCTGCCAGCCAAGAATACTAGAGTGGGTTGCCATGCCCTCCTCTAGGGGATCTTCCCGGGCCAGGGCAAACCCACATCTCCTGCTTGGCAGCTGATTTCTTCACCACAGAGCCAGCTGGGAAGCCCCATGGCCTAAATAGGATGCTTCCAGAATGATACATTATGAAAGAAGGTAAAGTACCTGTGGTTCCTGTTGGACTGTCTGTGAAGAGGAGAGAAGCTAGGTTTACCTTTTTATCCCTCAGAACTTTGGACAGTCAACTTACACACGTTATGTACCAGCCTAAATCAAATGAGAACCCATTCTGCTGCTAAGTCGCTTCAGTCGTGTCCGACTCTGTGCGAGCCCATAGACAGCAGCCCACCAGGCTCCCCCGTCCCTGGGATTCTCCAGGCAAGAACACTGGAGTGGGTTGCCATTTCCTTCTCCAATGCATGAAAGTGAAAAGTCAAAGTGAAGTCGCTCATTTGTGTCCAACCCTCTGCGACCCCATGGACTGCAGCCTACCAGGCTCCTCCGTCCATGGGATTTTCCAGGCAAGAGTACTGGAGTGGGATGCCATTGCCTTCTCCAGAGAACCCATTCTAGGTACTGGGAAAAAGTTCAAAGAACATTCCTGATTTACAGTAAGTCAGTGGCATAATATTTAAACTGACAGGACATTATGGCAAGTGGATGAATACTATTAAGACAATGATTAAACATGTTTGTGTCAGGGTTTAAGAGAAGAAAAAAATAAGCTGAATTTTTATACAAGTCTTTATTTACAACTTGTTTAACAACTGTACACTTTTTGCAGCCTTGAAAACATTTTTGTACTTGAATGGGAAAATATAGTTTGACCAAATCTTAACTTTATTCTTCATATACATATACATATATTATATGCATACATATAAACATATACATATAATTAATACCATAACAAGTTGGCAGTCATAAAATTAAAATGAATAAGTGACATCAAAAGGAAATACAATATAAGATTTCAAAAAATTAAAAATCTGTCTTCTGGTGATTTCTCGGACTTTTTGTGAGTTTGGTGAAAACGTCTTACTGAGGCTCTCTAACAAGTCACTCACCTCAGAGAAACAGCGAGAGAACGCACGAATCTAACAGAGACAGTGACTGGGAAACAGGTGTGACGTTGCTTGGATGCATTTTTGTATGAGGTTGCTAAAACTGCACTGATTCCTTTGTAAGGTGAAAAATTTAGTCCTACATGGGTTTCCTTTTTGGATTACAATGACTCAGAATGAAATTGTGAAATTACAAATTCAATAGTCAACCAGAAATAAGAACATACCTGGCAATATCCTTTGTGCAAAGGCTAAACTGCAAGGTGCATAACTGCAATGTCAAATGTCAAATTAACAATCCATAGAACAATCAGTGATACTTAAGACATGAGTATAAGGCTATACAGCTGGGACTGTAACCAATACAACTCCAACTCCAATGGACTGAGTATTTTCCAGCTCATCCGAAAAGTTTAAAAAACACTGTAGGAACAACAAAAAAAGCCTCTTTCTATCCCCAAGTCTTTGATAGAATTTGTGAATCGAAATAAAGCAAATTATTAAACTATTAGATCTATTTGAATTTTACCATTCATTACACAACCAAAAACTGGGTGCAATAAATGGTGGGGCAAATTTCAAAACACAAAATTGCAAAACAAGATTAAACCTGGAAATTATTCTTCTGAGCACAAAGCATTATGAATTACACATAATCTGTAAACAGCAAAGTTAGTGACAGCAATGGCATATTAGTGCATCTGAATTTTAATAACTAAGACTATTAAAAAAATAAAAGACTATTGAAAAAAAATTAAAAGGCCCCAAATCATTGATTGGCATCTGTGTACAGTCACTTCCAGTATTTATTCTAGCATGTTCTTTTTTATTTCAAGCATCTTGAAAATTTCCCTTAACTAAGAATATGAGTCTCTGCAGAATATACAGTTAAATTCTGCCACCAAAAAATAATAAACTCAAATCATGCCATTTACTCATCTGTACTGGAATGAGAATTTCTCTACAATTGTTTGACTTCCTGACAGTACAGTTTTCACTAAATACCAAGCTGACTCCAAAGAGTTACAATTAGGCTCTTCTATTTATTAGAAAATTCAAAGATGCATTTGTATAGATCTGTTTAGTCATGCTAAGCAGTTTAGTAATAAGCCAAGGCAATTAATAAATCTTAAAATAATGTTTCATTAACTAAGTCGCTAGAATAAAATCTGCTTCATACATGAAACTTAACTTGATTCATAATCTAAGTAGTTAACAGCAAGAAACTAGGAAGAAAATCAAAGAAACTATTTAGATCTTGATATGCCTTTAAGGTGATAGATGATCAAATGTGATTTTGGGGGCAGAAATGAAAAACTGTTGGCAAATCTCCTTAGATCTACATAGATGTAAAAGAAACAGAACAGAGATTTAAAAGTAACAGAATAGAGGACTATGATGTCTATCAACTTTTACTTGTAAATAAATAAGCATTCATCAGTTTCTGCTGGATAAGTGTTAGAAACTATCATCAATTTTAAGAGACTACTTAAAAAAGGGAAGAACCTGAAGATACTAAGTTATGATTTATGAAGTTATTTAATTATACCACTTAAAAAGTAAAGTGCTAAGAATCTGTTTAAAAAAATATATTGAAAACTAGTTTCAAAGAATGGGGTTTTGATTTTTCAAGGTCTTTAAAAAGGGCTGGTATTAATTTTTATAAAAAAAAAATACCTTTCTTTAATGATGCCAGAAAAATCTATAAGTGTATCATAAGTTAACCGAACGTCTTTATTTCATCCTTATTCTCTCTTTGGGCACCAAATGTCAAAAGTGCCTTCTTCAGTGATGGACGCGTTCTGGATCTGTGCTGCCTGGTATGGTAACTGCTTTCCACAGGTGGCTTCTGATGAAATGTAGCTGGGGGACTGAAGAACCGGATTCTTAATTTTACTTGAATTTAAATCAGCGCATGTGGCTGTGAATTGGCTAGTGGACTGGACAATGCAGGTCTAGCATCTGCTCTTAACTAGGTTATCAAGAAGCCAAAGGATGCTCAAGACATTTAGAAGGTGATTTACCCATTCAACGTTCTGTCCCCATGTGTGAGTGTGACTGTGTGTTTAATTTTTTTACTCTGGGAGGATAAAAGTGGCTCTCCTCTCCCAGGTTAGAGTCTAGCCTTCTCTACTTGTGCTTCTGTCTTCCAGGTGACCTGCCTACGCCAAGCACATCAGCAGAACAGAGGGTACCATGGAAGAGAGCACTGCAGAAACTGTCACGCTCTAAAAGCCCTCCTCTCATCTAAGCATCAGACAAAACTCTTACGAGCATGTTCTTAACGAGCACATCTCCCTGTTCTTTGGCAGTAATCACTGTGTTAATGTTTATGTAACAACAAATATTTCAGTATCTTTTGACCATGATTTGAATACAAATATATTCAAGTACAAATGAAAAGAGTCCTGACTCCCCCAAAACATCTCTCAACAGAAAAAGCTGAACACTTTGCTATATTTGAACTTAAGAAAATGGCCAAGTTCATAAGGCATATGTTATAGTAAAACTAAGACCACTTTTGTAGCATCCTGCCATGGTTGGTACCTGCTTTTTCTCATCACCTCACCCCCAGCGTTTTCCAGATTCTTGGACATCACAGCTCCTGGAGTCTGGCTTTCTTTCTCCTGTGTCTGAGTACATGCAATGATGAAGAAACTATGAAAGTGGAGGAGAGTTTGCCAGTCTGTATTTTAGGAGACAGGTAAATGAAAGGTGAGAGCATCTTCTGATTAACCAGAAGACTGTTCACTTTTTGTTAATGCAACTCTAGGAAACAAGGAGTTTAAAGTGTGTCTGTAGATGAGAGACCTTGGCTTCGTAAGTATTAACTTCATGAGTCTTATTAACATGACATATAAAATATAATTAATGACTCGCAGCCACAACCCAGCTTCAGATAGAGTTCTAGACTCAGAACTTCAAATCAGACTTTAAACATTTCAGTAAGAGAGCACAGCCCATTTATTTGGGCTGTCTCTTACGGCTTCCTTAGTGAGTCTTCCAAAATAAGGAAAAGAACCCCGAAGGAAAAGATGTACGTGGAAAATGCCACAGAAAGGGAGAAGGAAAATACTTATCTAATGTTAGTAAGTAAAGTGCTGTGACTCTTGCAGTAAAGTATAAATAATACACAAGTGAGTAGAAGTAGTAAATAATATTAAGACATTCAACTCTAATAGTGACATATATAAAATAAACACACTATATATATATTCTACATATATAGAATGTATATACAGTAATCACTGTCCACAGGCTGACAAATTACACCAAGAATAAACACAAGTCCCTTTTATAAGTTTTACAGTGTCACTGCTAATCCAATTATTTTCCTTTGTCAGTTCAGAGATCTCTAAAGCAATGATGACTGCTCAGAAGTCTCCCACATGCATTAAAGCCTCAGCATGCTTTGGTGAATTTCTTTTTCTCACTCTGAGCTTGAAACTTACTTATCCTTTTAAGCTCTGAGTTGATATAATTTAGGGTATTTGATAGCCCCATCGTCCTTACATTCCGAGGCTACCTACATACCTTTCTGATGATTTCATCTTCAGACCCTGAACACCTAGTTCAGAGCTGGGCAGTCAGGTTACCAGGTATACAAAGGCTCTCCTTGAGTACATACACATAGTTAAGTCTACTCTTGCCTTCATTTTAAACAAGATTTTCTGCGGGGCCACTATGTATAATTAAGGCAGACATAAAACTGAGTGTCTGGTTTGTAAACCGCACACATAGCAGAGCCAGGTTACTGCTGGGAGCTGGTAGTGAGTTTCAGCCACCGGAGATGTCTCATCTCATCACAGCATCCTATCTTCACAGTCTTAAAGATCTATCTTAAGATTAAGTAATGGGTTACCAGTTTTAAGATCAAAACTGATGCTTTCCTCTCCACTCACAAACATGTACAGTTAATCTATGCCCAGTGAGTGCCCACTGAAAGGAAGGACAATTAGAAAATATTTTTGTTTACTCTTTTTTTTTTTTAACAGAATGACCATTTAATAAAGTCAGAAGATTTTATGTAAACCATTACTTTAGTATTACTATTAAGACCAAGTGTAGGCTGAATGGTGGCAGCACTTCCATCTGCCTGGTACTTGTTTATAATTAGGTCTTTCTTCTTCCAATAATCGACCTACTCTCTAGGAATGGATCTGCCTTGGTGGCCTTAGATTACTTTCTCAGAGTTCTATACTGTCTTACATGTAGCATTCAAACATATCTCATAGGATATTACTGGAAAATGTTAGAAGGCAGAGAAGTCCGCAAGAGAGGCATAACTGCTGTAACAGATACTTGCCATAATTAGGTTCAGGTCTCTTGTTTCTCAAGCAATGTCCCTTCTCTATCATTTTATGTGCAGTGTGAAGAATCCAAGTATATTTCAGGATAAATACAAATTTTAAAGCTTTTATATTTATAAATACATGGGAATTGGGTTGATAAAAGGCTGTTTTAAAACAAATTATTGATACATATTTCTCAAGAACATAATCAGTGTCTGAAAAGAGATGGCGGTCATCACATCTGCCCTGTCCTTTATTTTATGAAAAAAAGGAGCAAAATTTTGACCCTTCCATGATTTAGGGGAATGGGGAGGGGGAGCTGTGTCCGTAGCAAATTATTTTATGTTTTTTAGGCTTCTGAGAAATAAACACTATTTATTGCACAACTTAAGAACAATAAAATTACCGTGCTTAAATTGGTCACAAAAACATTTTCAAAGTTTTCAATAGAATGAACATACACCGATTATTATTTAAATATGCTTTATAGAAAGTAAAAAACTGGACGACAGAGAATAGCCTCCCTCATATAAAAAGTGTCATGATATAAAATATTTGAATCATTATAGTTATAAAGAATAAGCACTGAAACTGCTTTCTAAATGTAGTGAAACTGGGCTGTACATCTATAAGATGAGCTGCCATTCTGACAGTTGGAACTACAGGAAGAGAGATGATCATTATAAAAAGGGGAAAAAATGGAAAAAGTGGCTAAAATAATTTTCAAACATTCTGAGAGCCCCTCTTATTTTGTTCCTACCCTGTGGGGTAGCACACAGACATCACTGCTGAGAAGTGCACTCCATAGTTCCACAGCCATTTCTAGGCAGATTCACTTTGTAATTTGAGGATAAAAAGTCAAAACGTGCGTCCACAGCTTAATGAACAGACAACAAAACTCATGTTGCTGTTTTGCTCTCAGCAAAAAAAGCAAGACGTGAGGCACTGTCCTCTCCCTTTAGGGTCACAGAAGTTCCTATCTAGGTGGCTCTAAACTAATGAGGTTTACACTATCTGGGTTACGAGTGCTTTGTCAGATAAACCTCACGTGTTCCAACTGGGGAAAGTTCTAACACTCCCGGAGTCTGAGGTCTGGACCACTGGAGATTCAATGCAGGAAGTTAGGATACGTTCAAAAATTTAGAGTTTTGGTTCAAGACAATTCTTATATTGGGATAAAGATTTTCAAACTTTTAACAGGGTGTTAGCTTTAAAAGATGAATGCTTGTCGGAGAGCAAGAGTCCAAAAAATATCTTGTATCATTAGATGTGAATAGAAAAAACTGCAACTGAGGAGGAAGTGTGAGTGAAAGAATTCATAAATAAAAACATACCTCTCCTTCAACCTAAACCCCGCTTCCCTTCACATCGCTTACTGCTGGTCTGTCTGTAACAGCACAGAGTTGCATGCCTTCCTGCCGCCTGCTGATGGAATGTGGGTGGATGCTTCTGAGTGGAAACATTTAGCTTAAGTTTGTGCAGTTGAGCTGTTACTACACAGACAAAGCGCTTAAGACCTCAACAAAACAACAGCTGACAATATCATCCTTATTATAATGAATCATCTCACTAGCCAGTTTTATCAAACAGAAATAATTCAATCCTGATCAGTGTTTAGAAAACGGAGCCTTGGGACTACGCTGGTGGTCCAGTGGTTAAGACTCTCCTGCTCCCAGTGCAGAGGTTCAATCCCTGGTCGGGAAACTAAGATCCCACATGCCACGTGGTGTGGCCAAAAAAAAAAAAAAAAGAAAATGGAGCCTATATTTTGGGACTTCTTTTTTTCTTGGTTATTAGGTAATCAGACAAATACTAAAAAGATATGATGGAGTTTGTATGAGTTCTTGTAAGATATGTACAACTCTATTTTCTATTCTCTTTTAAAGATGTGGTAAATTATAATATTTGCTGGATTTTCCCCCCATTACAAACTTGTTAAATACATACATACTGTAGAATATAAAATTTAACCCTTTGTGGTCTTTAATTACTAACTTTGTATTTTCTCACCCTGGTTAGAAGGAAAACAGAAAATAATGCTTTTGTTTAGAAGAATTCAGACCTGGGGTGACGCCTCGCCCCACCCTTAACGCAGTAACTCTGTGCTGACTCTGTGGTGCGTCAGGACCGGCTCCACTGCTCCAGGGAGCGTGGGCTTCAGGGAGCCACTGCGCATGGGCATCTGTCCAGCACGGCCCAGCCCAGCTCCCGTCTACCTAAGGCACCCAGTGTCTTGCAACTTGCAGAGGGACCGAGCGTTGGCACAGACCTCCTGGAGATTAACAATCATCACCGAGGAAAGAGAAATTCATAAAACCCTGCCCAAAAGCTGGGCCAAGGAAATAGGGTTCTTACTGGGACAGTGCAGTTTTATTCCTGCTTTTCAAAAAACATCACAGAATGTTCAGAAATAAAATTTCTGCTATGGAATGAAAGCAATATATTAAAACTTAAGGATACTGTAAAGGTGAGTGAAAGTTATGAATGTAAACACCAACATAATGGTATGCTGAAGAAAAATGGGATGGAAAATTTCCTTCCAGGACCTTGGCACTTTGCCATGTAGAGAAACACATCTGGGTAAGTGGGTGGGTAGGAGGCCAGGACGGGGCTAGCAAACAGAGAATTAAAATGAAAACTCCTTGTCTCATGGGAGAGAATCCGCGTAAGAAACAGCTCAGGGACTCTGGCTTTAGCCTATCTTACTCTGCAGGCATATTTACCAGTTTCAGTTTTTACCATGGTTAGTGTTCATGCCCTATTTTATTTTATTTTTTTCCTTTTTGTTCATGCCCTATTTTAAAGCAGGTGGATCCGTCCTCTAGTTTGTGAAATAAGGGGATGGAAAGCGGTTGGGGGGGCGAGGCGGGACCATCCTAGATTTTAATCTTTTATTGTCAAAATGTTCTATGGGCTTGGGTCTGCCCGGCCTCCGGAAGCCCCAGGATGCACCTGTTCCCATGGTTCCGTCCTTCGCTGCTAAGTCCTCCCGCTTTTCTTCTTACCAGGTGGAGGCATTCACACTGAGCTCAGACTTCTGTACTTAATGTAAAAAATTAGCTCAACGCATGGAGTCATTCCTGCACGCTTTCTAATACCTTTCTCCAGGTAGTTTCCGAGAACAAACGAAAACACCTAAAATAATTTTAGGTCCACTTTCTTAAGAATAGGAAATAAGGATTTTAAATCAGACATCCAAATATAGTTTCTGAAAATTCTTAACTACATTTAGCTTGATTTAAAGTTACTCATTTATATTTAATATACAAATCTAAATGAAACCTGAACTTCCAAATAGCAAGTACACGAAATACAATCTTCTTAATAGGTAACCTATCTAAAACCAAAACCAAACAAATGATCAACCTAATTTCAGTAAATTTTTGCTTTTAAAAAATGGGCTGTGGTGCAAGAGAAAGGCTGGAGGGGAATATATTTAATATAATTTGGGGCCAAATACTTAAGCCAATATGGAAAGCGAGCCAGAGACAGTTCATGTTCAAATGAATGATATTTTGCATTTATCTAGCACCTTATATAGTCAAAGTGCTTCACAATCTCTGTTACTTGATAGCCATTCATCAATGTAAATAAACAGTTTATAATCTGTCAACAAATGTAAGCACTTTGGGGCAACCAAATACCCGAGAGAGAATCTGCTCGGTAGCAAATTCTTAGACTCGTCCACAGAATTAAGAAAGAGACCTGTCATAAATGTCACACACAGGAAGTCACTTACTGATCTTAATGACTGATAAGTATTAGGAATTAGTGAGAAACAGAAGGGTCTATATTAAGGAATAAGTAAGACAAATGAGGTGCAAGTCAGCAAGGAAATTACCCCGAAGGTAAGGCTACCTGTGACTCGTAAGTATATAAAAAATAAATCATTTAGACATGGAAGGTGGTAGAAATTCAGTGTTATCCCCATTGCTAGAATCTGATCCTCAGTTACTGTGATATTCCAAAACAAGGAAAAAAAAAAAAAAGAATGTACTGCCTGATTTTTTTTCTTCTGTAACTTCTCCCCGAATAGCCTAACCAACACATTCACTTCTGCCAGCAAACAATATAGCAGGAAATAATGAAATTCTATTTATGTTTTAAAAATAGTTTCCAAATCTTCAGACAAATTTAATTTCCTATAAAACAATGTGAAAACTTGTTTTTTCCCTCTAAATAATTCTCTCAGGTGCCTTGGGTGAGAGCTGATTAGCACCTCTGCCGATGTATTTATGTCTTTGCAAAAAGTGCACTTGCCAACCATTTTATATAGTAAATATGTAAGTTATCTGAAGTGCATTTGGAAAACAATTGAAAACACAGATTAATACATCATAAAAAGATTAATTCCCTTTAAACAAAGACATTCTTAGAAAGCATGGTAACACAGAGGCACGATAAAGAATATAAATTGTATATCAATTATTGGCAGAAAATCTAATCCATTACAAAGCCTACACCGTTGGGGAAAGGACATTTTCGTACAAAGAAAAGTACTACACTAATATACAACACGTTTAATCGGGCATTTAAAAAGTTTTTGGCACATTAAAAGGAACTGACTGGACTACAAAATAAAGGACTGAGAAACCAAAGCATCATAGATACAGAAGAAAGTCCTCAAATGAGACACAACTAAATGGTAACATAAAATAGAGACGAGATACAAGCTGGCTGAGTTTCCTGAAACGCCGTGACATGTAACAGAAGTGTGTGTTGAACGCGGGTGTTTTCATCCCAGCAGCGGGACTCGTCTACCTGGCGGTGGCCGGCTGGACGTGGCCCGGGTAAGACCTCCGCGCGCTGGTGGCCTGCCGCTGCCGCGCCAGGAACGACTGCCCCGACCCTGTGCTTGCAAGCCTGTCTTCAGCCGCCTTTTTGTGCAGGGTCATCCCCTACATCACAGGGAAAAGAAGTCATCAGGAACAGGGGACACACTTTCACAGGGAAAAGGATCATGAAGAATTTGTTATGTGGGGTCAAAAAGCACGATTTAATCTGCAGTTCTATTCATTACAGATTACGGTCTTAGAGACATTTTAGTTCCAACAATTAGGTACAAATCTTCCTGTGGAGAAATGAAGGCTGAATTTTCCGAATTTACAATAATCCAGATGGTAGATAATAAGAGACGGATCTTTGAAATTATATCACCCACATGAAATCATATACCCTTCCCTTTCAGATCAGATGTATCAAGTGATTTTCCAAGGCAGAAAAAGGGCAGTTGATTGGTAGCGGCTGATTCACGTGGGGGATGGAAATCACAGGGTTCAGGTGGAACCGAAGACCACACAGCACGTGTCCTTTGTGAAGGCGGAGAGTCACGCCAGGTGCAATACATACCACCGCGCTGCTTTTCTTCCGAGGCAGGCTTGTGTTCTCAAGTTAAGGGAAGCTCCCAACGGACCCCCAACAGAGGACCCACTGAGCGCAGGGGTCTTTCCTGAGGACTGGAGAGGAGCCCACCTGCCGGGCCCAGGACCTCTGAACAGGAGGCAGGCAGGCTGCGGCCCTCTCCAAACTGGGAGGAGCCAACAGGGAGCACTCTGAGCAGATGGGGAAAGACGGCCTCGGTGCTCACTGAATGAGCTGGAGAGAAGCCTGGCCAGAGAAACGGGAGGAGCTGAGGGCGGCCGGCTCCTCTCACCAGTGAGTGCAGACAAGACGATGGGAGCGAGTGGACGCTGGCGACAAGGAGATGGAAGGACCAGGGCCAGAAGGAGAGGCAGAGAGACGCCCAGAGGAGCCGGGCAACCAGCACAGAAGACGAGATACACCTCCCATCACCAGTCAGCTCCACAGAAACAGGGGTCAGGGCTCCGCGTTTTAGGTAGGCTTAAGGACACAACATCCTCCATTTTCCCAATGAGAAAATCCAGGATGTGATTTTCACTCAGTTTGAAACTAAACCATTTAAGGATCTGAAGAAAATGGACAAATATCTATTGGTAATATTTAACCTACTGATTTGCCTAATATATTAATAATTATATTTTATTTAAAATATAATTTTTTTTTAAACTTTCATAATCAAAACAACTTATTCAACTTCTTGACACAATGTTTAAGATCTCAGGATCTCAGGATCACAAGGCCATTCTCTGAGATACTTAATACCTTTCACCAGGTACTAAGCTACTCATCACCTTCACTTCCATTTCAGTCGTCTGAGATGCGGAACTTTCTGAATGTACATATGAAGTTTCTGTTGTTGTTGCTTTAATCACTTAGTTACATCTGACCCTTTGTGGCTCCATGGACTGTCGCCCACCAGGCTCCTCTGTCCATGGAATTCTCTAGGCAAGAATACTAGAGCGGGCTGCCATTTCCTCCAGGGGGTCTTCCCGGCCCAGGGATTGAACCCAGGTCTCCTGCACTGGCAGGTGGATTCTTTACCACTGAGCCACCAGCGAAGCTTTTCCAGCTCTCTTATCTGAACATAACTCGTGAGATCCTTGGGAGATATCCCTTCATTCTCTGTGGAGTTGAAAACTTTCAATAGGATTCTTCTTTAATACCATATCACGGTATAAATCAGTTTGGTTCCATAGTATGTGTGGTCATAAAAATCAATCAGCTATATGAAATTACTAGTAAGGACTGAGGAACCGAGCTCCAAGGCTGCTGCTCACTAACCCTGACGGAGGACAGAGAGGAAACAGCATGGGTGGAGTCAGGACCAGTTCCCAGAGACCTCCCTTAGTTTTTTCTTATTTTTTTTATATTTTATTTTCAGTTCATCTATATTAACAGTAGTGGTACCATAAACCCAGTAAAATTCCCTCTTTTCTTTTTTAAAATTGGGATAAAATCTTAAATATGTAGCTTTAACCAAGGCAAATAAATATAAATGTGGACATGGCATAAATTGTGCGAATTTCTGACAAAAGCTCAAATCACAGTATTATCAGACCTGGGACGCTAACCTTTAAGACACAGTACCAACTGTAACTGTAAAATGGTATAATTTATGATTATAATTGTAAAATGGTATTGTGTCACGAACCCAACTACAGGGTCAAATGGATATGGGGGAAAGGAATCTGTCTCAGGCAACTACACTCACATCTTGAAAAGGCAAAAGTGGTGGTGTTGGGAAGAAGAACAAGAACAAGAAGGGCTTCCCTGACTGGCTCGGCGGTAAAGAATCCGCCTGTCAATGCAGGAGGCGTGGGCTCGATCCCTGGTCCGGGGAGATGCCACACGCTGCGGGGCAGCTCAGCCCGTGTGCCACAGCTGCTGAGTCTGTGCTCCAGAGCCAGGGACCTGCAGCTGCTGAGCCCACGGGCCCTACAGTCTGTGCTCCCAAGAGAAGCCACGGCAGTAGGAAGCCTGCGCACCCCAACTAGAGAGAGCCCCCCACCCCCAACACTGCAGCTAGAGAAAAACCCACACCGCAACAAAGACCCAACGCAGCCCAAAAGGAAATAATAAAGTTATTAAAAAGACGACGAAGGGGTCTAGGAAAGAAACACTGAAAAAAAGTACAGCATCCGTCAAAATCCATAGCTCTTCGTAGCTGGAAAAATCTTACTGAAACTCAAAATGCTGGTGAGCATTTATTTCCCCCTGCCATACGTACATTTTTTGTGTGTTGGAAAATTCAATCTCAAAGCCTGCATTTGTTCAGGGTCCCACACTGAACATTTACCAAACCCTGTGAGACAGTTAAACTATCTTTGTTCTAAGAACCAGTCCTACAAAGCCAGCAAAACAGTCCCACAAAAAAAACCTACTCCATCTGTGTTTAGGTATGACTGAAGTCACTACGCCCAAGGACAGACGGTTCTGAGAGAGAGAAACTTTTCCATCCTTCAGGACAGTGCCCACAGTGTTCCAGCCCCATTTATGGTGGGTTCTTATATCTGCTGTCTGGCCCTAAGATCAGCGTTAGGGTTTTGTTAGTGTGTTAGGACGGCAATTACTTTTCAGATTCATTCGGTAGAAGGACTTCTACACTAAAGGGAGTATAACAAATAATACATATTCACTGAACTTTGCAAAGTGCTTTGACGTGTTATTTTCTTACCATGTTGTACCAGGCACTGACAATGTATTTCTCCTCCATCTCTCTTTGACTCTTTGTTTTCTCATATTCTTTCTAAAAAGGAAGCACATGTAAATGTGAAAAACATTCAACATTAGTAAAAACCTAGTTCAGGCCCATCTAAATTCATGGGCACAGCTGTGCAGTTGGCCCTCTATATCCACAGGGTCCACATCCACAGAGTCAACCCACTCCAGGCCCAAAACAGTAAACACAGGAATTCCCAGGTGGCTCGGTGGTAAAGAACCCTCCTGCTAAGGCAAGAGACAGGGGTGCCATCCCTCGGTGGGGAAGATCCCCTGGAGTAGGAAACGGCAACCCACTCCAGAGTTCTTGCCTGAGAGATTCCATGGACAGAGGAGCCGGGGGGGCTATAATCCATGAGGTCAGGGGTCACAAAGCGTTGGACCCAACTTAGTGACTAAACAATGACAAAAACAAACAAGAAGCCATATATTCCAAAACAGAAAAAAACAGACAAAAAAATCCATAGCATTTACACTGCATGAGGTATTACACTGCAGGCAGATTCGTGACCGCCTGAGCAACCAGGGAAGACCTCGCATAACTAATCTGGAGATGGTTTAGAGCACATGGATGATGTGCAGACTGTATGCAAAAAACCACATTCACTACTGTCTACAAGGGACTTATGCATGCACAGACTTCAGTAACTGTGCCCTACAGACGTGGAGACTGTACACAGCAAGGCTCTAGAATCAAAAATAAAAAAATCAAATGTCTTATCATATTAAACTACCTCCAATGAATGGAACTGCCGGTCCCGCTCCTGGAGCTGATTTTTAAGAGCTTGTATTTCTGGTGCTGCTCCTTGATTTTGTTTAGGATCTAAAGTACGGATAACCTGCGAAAAGGAATAAAAGAAAAAAATTTAAGTCTCAGGTCTACAGTGTGTAACATCTACAGCAGCAGTTATTTAAAAAGAGAAAAGATAAACGTTATTAGAGTCCAAAGCTATCTCATGAGGATACTTTAAAATCTGAATGTATGAAATGATGTTCTGTTGTTACAACTTTTAATTATAGAAAAATTTAAAACTAAGTGAGAGTCCATTACAAGAAGTAATTCTGGCTTAAAAGTCATCAGTCACAGTACAGTCGACACGACTGACGGCAGTCTTCCCCTTTCTGGTCCTCTGACTTGATTCAGGGGCCTCTGCCTCTGACCAGGTGTGTGAGCAGGGAACGGGGCTCTATGTCCACATGCCAGTCACTGTGACCGTCTTCTCTGCCAGAGGCTGGGGCTTGTACTTGGGCAGAGGACACAAGTCTAGCTGGGACGCCTGCGGGCTTCCGGGAAGGGTCTTTTTGGCCCAACAGTTTTACCATCAAACCAGTCAAGTCTACAGAAAACTTGAAAGAGCAGAACAGTGAAACCGCATTTCCTTTAACACAGACTCCTTAGGCTCCCCCTTCACTCCAATGCCTATTTCTACTTTTCACAACATGGATTTTCATCTCCAAATCTGGATTTATCCGATGACTTTCTAAAGGTAATTTATTTAACCGGTTCCAATAACCTCATTCTCTCTGGGAACTGCCAGCTGGGCCCAGAAGCCAGTTTAGATTCAGGCTGAGCACAGCCAAGGCTCTTCGGGAGGCAGAGGTTGGTCCTCCGAGGGTGTGCAGCTCATCTTTTTGTTTTGGCCACACAGTGCGGCACGTGGGATCCTAGTTCCCTGACCAGGGATCGAACCCACGCCCCCCAGCCTTGCAAGTGTGGAGTCTTAACCACTGGACCACCAGGGAAGTTGCTCACACAGCTACTGTGAACTATTAGGCGAGGTGAGGACTGCCCCTCCTCTCCTACATGGAAAGGTGCTTTCCTCTTGATAATCGGAAGTAGCCCGGGGCGGGGGCACCGTTTCGGTCACTGCCTCCTGCTCGGGCGCTTTCGGTCCGGTCTCCTTGTCGTCTGAGAGGTCATGGTTCAGGCGCGTATCACGAGACGTCAGTGAACCACGATCGCAAAGCAGTGAGACCCGCCGACTCACACTTACGCTTTTGGCTTTCTCCAGGTATTTCTTATATCGTTCTTCCATTTGCTTCATCTCCTCTTCTTTCTTCCGTAAAGCTTCTTGTAATTCTTCAATTTTTAAGGCTATTGATGAGACAGTAGACTGTAACAACTTTAAAAATACTTCAACTGACAAAACAGCAAATAGTTTATAGCTTTGAGAGACTGTTTGGTCTATTCTTATATATAATTTTATTTTTAAAAATTCACAATCTTTTTTTTAACAGAAAGCTTTTCTTAGAAATAAAAACTACACTATGGAAGTACACAAATTATAAAAAGCATTCATTGAAGGCTAAAGGGATAACAAAATGTTGGCCTATGCATACAAATAGTTGAATATTATTCAGCTTCAATCCTGATACACGCTACAGCATGGAGGCATTATACCAAATGAAAATGAAAGCCATTATGTGAAGTGAAATAAGCCAGGAAAAAAAGGACAAATATTGTATGATTCCACTTATACGAGTTGTACACAAGAGTCAAGTGCAAGGGACTGAAAGCAGAATGGAGGTGACAGGGGCTGGGAAGAGAGGAGGCGTGGAGTGGGTGTTTAATTAGTAGAGTTTCAGTTTGGGCAGATGAACAAGTTCGGGAGATAGACAGTGGCTATATGACATTGCAAATGTACTTAACATGTCATTTAACTGTATACTTAAAAATGGTTAAAATGGTCATTTTTATGTTATGTATATTTCACAACACGAAAAAAGTAAAAGTCTGTATTCCTCCCACCTCCACACAAAAGAATTGATAATGTCAAGTTACCTATATGTGCAAATATCAACAAAAGTAAAAAAGTCTGGCTGACATATTGCAACTGCACTACAAAAATAATTTCATAAAATATACATTAGCATTCATAGTTAAGGAAAAATCACAATGGAATTAGAAATCTAAGCACTAATGTTTAGATGACCACACGCACACACACACACACACACACACACTCTTTCTGTGCTTTCTGTGAACAGGGCACATTCCTTAATTGCTAGAAAATATAATAGGGCCTTTTTCTAAAAGAACAAAACTTTACATAAACTTATTATCATGAGGGTAATGCATGGTAACCAACTGAAAACTGATAATCAGGAAAAACTCACAGCTGTTGTTAAATCTTGGCTCAAGATCCTCGATGATGGCCCTCTTCTTCTGCAGCTCGTTGTTGGCTTCATGCAGCTTCTCTCTGCAACAAAACATGTAACTGTCATCTACTACTGCATTTTCTTCACTTGAAAGATGTAAGTTCCTTATTCTTAGGATACAGTAGCATACAACACACAAATGCTATGAAACAAAGATGCAAAGACTTAACCAACATAAACATATTAATATTTTCTAAACGACTAAAACATAGAGACAAAACTCTCAGAGTCTGAGGTAGCAGCCATCCTTTCATGTAAACCTTCAGCCTGGGGGGCCGAGTTCAGCCCGTGGCCCATTTCTGTGTAGAAAGCCTTTAGGACACAGAGTCTTGGTTTACATACTGTCTACAGTTGCTCTCAAATCAGAACTCAGTGGTCGTGACACAGACTATGGTTTGTAAAACCGAAAGCCATTGCTTTCTGTTCCTTATAGAAAACGTTTCTGACTCCTGATCCAGAGGGTCGCAGAGTCTGGGACTGTAAATACTACTGTCAAGACTTGTTTTTCACCTTGCAGCTTGTGCTAATTTGTCATGGGAGCCATGGGGAGCTAAATACAGGCCTCCCCTTCACTAATAAGGTGTTTTTGATGAAGACTTTTACCATGTAAATGACTGAATACAGAAACATGGTCAGACAGTAGTTTTATGAAACAACAGGTATTCTATTTTCTGCAACAAAAGGGTGGGAAATGACAAAAGGACAGACTTCAGCATGAAATTCTCGCTGCAGGTAACCTCCCAGTGGCTGGGAGGCGACAGGTGCTGTTCTAGAAGTTTAAGAACTGCCCAGGGTTAGACTTGCTACCCAGCGTCAGTGGCTCGGAGCACTCGCTTTCCCCACGTTAAAGAAGAAAGCGGACAGCATGCAGCAAACTGCCAGCCCGGGGAATTCTTTCCAAGCCCTGCAGGACAAGCACACAAGCTCTGTGCCACAGCCCACCGATGGATCACTCCACCAGGCTGGCAACCCATGGGCACCCACACTCGACGTCTGTAAGGACAGAGTTCGGCCAGGGTATGACAGAGAGAAGGACTCAAGTTGATACTAGGTGTGAGAGAAATCACAAAACACGCCTAACATCGTCAACCTCCGATAAAGAGGGACAAACACTTCTTCATGAGAAAACAAATGTTGTATTTTTAAAATGGAATCTTCTAGATTAAAAAGTCGAGTTTGGGTATGCTTGCAATGCAAGCAAGTGTTTGGAAAGCTGCTACCGTGACAAGCTTAATGATACTTTAAAACATTTATATAAAAAGAAAGGTTCAGCTGGCCACAGGCTCCAGAGCTGGCAGAGTGCAGCCTGGGGGCCAAATTCAGCCCGTGGCCGGTTTCAGGGTAGAAAGCTTCGGGGACACAGTCAGAGCCCTGGTTTATATACTATCCACGGCCGCCTTCGAACCACAGCTAAGTGGCCGAGGCACAGACCACGGTCTGCAGAACCTGAAGCAACTGCTCTCTGTTCTTAAAGGAAACACTTCTGCCTCCTGATCCGGAGGGTCACACAGTCCTACCTGGGACCGTAAATACTACTGTGAAGACAGGAAACCCTGGAAGCTCACGTGAGAACACAGTCGTAACGCAGCAACTGGTTTGATTCAAGGACCTTGGGTGCGGATGACCCTTCAGACCAGGAGAGCCCCAACCCCGGGGCCACAGGCTGGCACCAGTCCTGGCCGGTTAGGAACTAGGTGGCACAGCAGGAGGTGAGCAGCCAGCGAGGAAGCTTCACCGGTATTTACGGCCGCTCCCTGCTGGTCGCATCCACACCTGAGCCCCGCCTCCCGTCAGTTCAGCAGGGGTGTTAGTAAATGTCACGTGCTTGAATCATCCTGAAGCCATCTCCCCTGTCCGTGGAAAAACTGTCTTCCATGAAAACCAGTCTCTATTAACATGGCTCATGATCGTCTCTACCTGAAGGGCTACCCAGGCCCCCCGCCACCAACACAAAACACTTCTGCTTCTCTGGACAACCCGACAATGGGCTGCAACAGCTTTTATACTCACAGATGCTCTTCAAGCTTCTTCTTTAGAAGGACTGACTGAAAATGGAAAATAGAAAATAGTTTATTACTTGACATTTTAACGAATACATTAATTACTTTTTTTTTTTTAATGAAGAGTACTTGTTCAGGGTAGCAAGTAACTCTGAGCAAGCCCTCAGTAAGTTCTCTGGTCAAAGTCTGAAAATACATGATGTACCCAAGTTTGTTTCTCTCTGATAAGGGAGACAACAGCTCATAAATGATAGCAATCAGTATAAAAAACCCCAAAACTGCATATCTGAATTCTCTATTTATAGCCAGGGAAATGAATTAAAAAGTCCTTCAGGTACAGACCTAATATTCCTGGACACAATAGGCAGGTAAAGTCTAATAATAGCAACAGACCTTCCCTAAGACATTTTGGGATTCCCTGGTGGCTCAGACCGTACAGAATCTGCCTGCAAAGCAGGAGACACAGGCTTGATCCCTGGGTCGGGAAGATCTCCTGGAGAAGGAAACGGCAATGCACTCCAGTATTCTTGCCTGGGAAAATCCCACGGACAGAGGATTCTGGTAGGCTATAGTCCAGGGTCACGAAGTCAGACACAACTGAGTGACACATACACAAGATACTTTTTATCCACTATAAAATCCCTGTGTCATGGGATCAACTCATGCAAACAGTGACTTAATCAGAGATTTCTGATATGCACAGGCTGCAAATAACTTATATGATGGAACGGGAAAATGAAAGAAAAGTTAGCCACAGCATTTAACATGCTAGGGAATGCAGCTTTGACTGGGTATTAAAAAAAAAAAGTCTCCTGAGATGCAGGAGATCAGAACGTATGCAAATAGGCAAAGAATAATGGCATTCCATACAGGACCGCCAGGTTTCATGATCAAACTCAGCACTAGCGGGGTACACATTATGAATGAATTTTATGAAGCATATGTTGAGATACATGGTTACATAATTAATTCGGGCGAATTCAAATAACATGGACTTAGAAAACAGACTGTCCAATTAGTGCAGAGCCGCATGGGGGGGACACACCCCTCACGCTGGGCCCTTCCAGTTTCAGCCCCGACTCATAGTGACTGCTGTAATCGCTTACTCCAGCCCTTTCTGAGCCAGCCCTGGAATATTCAGATCCCTGCTCTGCTGAGGGTGTCAACTACAGCCAGGTGAATGGGCCACAGCGTTCCCCACCACTGCGTCCCCCAGGCGGAGAGAGACGACGGTCCCGCTGGCTTCTGATTACTGCTGTCCCTCATCCAGTGCCAAGGGTGAAATGAAGGCATTTTTAAAAAAATCTTAGTTTTCATTTTGGATTTATGTTTTGATTAGGCTCTAAGCAAAATTCATTGTCAATGTTTATTCTGAGATAGTAGACAGGAAGTAAGACGATGATTTAATGAGCGGTTACCAGGCCAGGCACAGCACTGAAGCTTGTCGCGGGCGCTGACTTGTGTTAACCTCAACACAGTGAGTGCCACCAGCCGCTCTCGGAGCTGAGGAAGGTGAGGCCGGGGGAACGCCGGGCGTTTCCAGAGCCAGAGCCCGCACTAGAGCCCAGGCCTGCAGACCCCAGCGCCTATGCATGGCCTTCATGCCCCCGCGTCCTGGGCTGCATGCCTCCCCAGCTGAAGACTGGTACTCTCATAGCGTGGCAGGAGGGGGCCAAGACTGTGGCAGCAAGCTCGTATCAAAACACTTTATAAAAACAAACTAGTTATGACTCTGGGGTAGGAGCGCAGTGGGGAGAGAAAGGAGCCAAGTTCCTTGCAGTCTGACTTGTTAGGTTTTTGATATCGTTCAAGCATCTTAATTGTAAAGGACATAAGCCTATAGGTAATATTGGTTATCTTCCTTTTGCATAGAAGACCCGTAATTTAAAATTTCAACATCGTCAACTATGATGGCAGATAATGCATAAATCAAAACACTGCTCAATATATAGAAATGAATAGGAAGCCATACTTACGATAGCCTTGAGCAGAGACCATGCCAAGAGACAGAGAGGACACATTAGTGTGGAGCACACACAGCAGCCCACAGGAGGAACGATTTAGTAATTCATGAACAGAAGCAAAACACATGCATTTTGTTCAAAAAAATGTACATTTTTCTTTCTTCTATGATCTCATCCTGTCTTGTTCTCTGGAGTTTTATACACTGTGGCTAGCTCAAATTATCCATATGCCTGGATAGAACCAATGCTTTTCTGCTTCCACGCTAAAAATAAATGACATAAAAATAATAATAAAAATGTGCAAACCATGCTACTCTGCCTTAAGGTCACACGCCTGTGCTTTTGACAACAGAAATGGGGGGAAATTGTGTTGTTCTTCAGAGAGGACCCATCTCACTCGGCAGGTGGTTCTGTGTATCGCATGTTTGTTGAGGCAACACTGTAGGCTGAGTGAGAGACAGAAGGCAAATGCATGAAACATCTGCTGGGGAAGAACCGCACGGTGGGGACCACATCTTCCTCCACGTCATGAGCAGCCAGCCTATCCTCAGGGTGAGGAAAGCTTCTATCTGAATCTTTATAGAGTACAGAGCTCTGAGAGGAATTTCAGGAATTTACAGCAAAACATCTCATTAGCATCTCAACAAATAAACTCATTTATGCTAACAGTACTTTTAGGGTTGGAAACTCATTTCTGAAATATCGTCTCTTGAAGTAGTGACATGCAGCATATTTAATTAGATTTCATTCCCAGAGCGATATCTAATCAGGCCATGTAAAACTATTTTTTGTATCTTTCTGTATGTTTTAATATTAGCGGCTATTGCTCTGAGGCTGAGCAGATAACTGCTGTTCTGCCATGTTTGCTTTCTGTGACCCACACATTCTTCTCCTCTCTGCAGATCAACAGGAAGTCTCCTCAAAGTTTCCAGGACCAAAACCAAGACTACAGTGACCTCCGTTTAAGGGACCTCATGGTGCTGAACTAAGAAACGTCACTTCGGCTCGCCTCTAAGACCCTCTTGGTGAGGTTTACTAGCATCCTCACACCCGAATGGCGGCTCTGCTTGGCATTTAGCGTTCTGGATAAAGGCATGTGTAAAAAGTATACTAGTTCCATTTAATAAGGGAATGAGGCAGTTTAAATGCTGGTGAGAATCTGGGGAACTGGGAATCCACGTGGGGCGCTAAGAAGGACAACACATTAGAGGACAAGCTGCAACCTGTGACCTCAGAGGGCAGTGGCCAGCATAACCCAGAGGGTGGTTAAGAAACCCAAGAAATCAGGGCACGGATGAGCTTTCGGATCTCACGCCCTCAGGCCTCAAGCAACGCTGCTTTGTCTTCGCACTCTCTTCCGTTACTAAGGCTGGGTGAAGCTGGATGGGTCTGCGGTTTTGATGCGGAGCGCCTAGAGTGACTCCAACAGTGAGAACAACTAAACAGGTTTATGCTCAAAAGCCAGCAGATTACGCTGGCAATGGGGGAAGAAATCACCGACTGACGGAAGCAAAGACTGCTCATGAGCATTCAGTTTTTATCCCCCTTCACGTTAGTTTTGAGCACTCTGCAAGTGTAGCTCTACTGTACACAGCTCATGAAACACACAGGATTTGCAAAACATGCCTGCTGCGCTCCCTCATCAGACCTTGATGGCCGGGGAGCAGGAGGAGGTGGAGGAGGAGCTGTTTCTGCCTCCACTTTCGTGCTGTATCCTAGGCGAGTGGCCGCCAAGCAGGCAGGGGCGTGACAGACGGGCAGAGGGAAAAAAGGCCCGCAAGCTTCTACTGAGCGTGTGTGTCTGTGTGTGTGGCCAAGGGCAGGGGCAGAAAGAGGGACTCAGAAACCTGGAGAGGGTAGGACTCTAGGAAGGGCATTACTTTCCTAAAACCAAATTTACATCAAACAGTGCTACTTGAACATGCTAAGATTGTGTCAGCACTTTTTTTTTTTTGGACCAGAAGGAAAATCAATACTCTGAAAACTGAGTTGAGCATTCGTGGAACACAAAAGCCCAATTCCTTAGCTAAAAACTACAAATGAACTTTCAATTCCCAGCAGGGTGAGTCTGAGACAAAAAGCACTGTCTGGTCTTTTTATAAGCAATGTTAGTAAAAGGAAAACAGTTTCTTTTCTATAACCAATATTATCACAATTACATTGATAGAGACCATAAAAAAAGTCACAGCTTTTCTAAACATTATGAAGCTATTAGACCATCACTGTATAAGTAAGACTTACATCTTCTGCCTTTGAGCCTTGGTCTTGTAAGGACTTTTGCAGCTCTTCCACCTGTGACTGAGCTTCTAGGAGTCTCTGATTCACCAGCCTAGAAACCAAACGCACATTACTTTTCCAAGTTCTGGCTGAACTTATACCTTTTCCCTTAGGTTCTCATATAATGAGCAAAACAGAGTCTCATATTACAGTCGGAGCAATCCACTTTTCTCATTATTTTTTGTGTCGCTTGAAATTTTGACGATGACATCCACTGCAGTGTTTTTGACAGACACATTGTGTTGAGCTGGTATACTTGTGCACATATACTCGTTTGAAATTCAATTCAATATGCATTTATTCAAATGAGTGCTCAGTGTAGCGCTAAAAGACCCTCGTGGGATGTCCCTGGAGGTCCAGGGCTTAGGATTCAGCACTTTCACTCCCAGGGACCTGGGTTCAGTCCCTGGTCAGGGAACTAAGGTCGGGCAAGTCTCCGGGTGCAGCCAAAAAAAACAGAAAACAAAAAACTGCACTTGGGGAGGCAAGATGTAAACAAATAATATACAAGATAAATACTTCAACACAGCAGACAGACGTACAGAGAGGAGTGAGAACTGCTCAAAGAAGCGAGGACCACACCTAACAGTGTGGAGGAGTCAGGCCTCACCTGAGCCGAGACCAGAACAAGAAATAAAATGCTTGTGAGGTGAATGGTGGAAAGGGGATTTGAGACCGAGACTTCAGCGCGTCCACAGCGCACAGAAAGGGAGCAGGCACAGTGAGGTCAGGAATATGGCTGAATTCTATGTTATGACGATGTTACGAGGGGAAGGAAGGCTGCAGAGGAAACCAGAGGAGACGCTGGGCCACCTTGTGTGAAATTCAAGTGTGTTTTCATTTATCCTGTGCTCAGTCGTGTCTGACTCTTTGCCATCCCATGGACTGTAGCCCGCCAGGCTCCTCTGTCCATGGGATTTCCCAAGCAAGAATAGTGGAGCGGGCTGCCATTTCCTATAATTGGGCCTAAAATTTGGTTGCAAGGGAATAGCCCAGCCAGCCTCTAAAAATGCTGACTCTGGAGCTCTGTCTCCACAAATTCTCTATAGATCATTAGGCTGCAACGGTCGGGGGACTAGTGGGTCTTGGGTGATGCCGAAGGAGCAGTATTTCAGAAAGACCACAGTGCTGTGCGAGTCGAAGAGATCATTCTGGAAGGCGGAGAGCACCAGGAAAGCAGGAAGCCCAGGCGGAGGCCACAGCAGTGATGACCACGTTTCCCTGAAACAGACGGGGTCAGAGGAGGAGACGCACAGAAAACAAATGAACAGGAGGAGCAAAAAACAACCGAGGATCTTACTCTCAGCGATCAAGAGCCATTTGCCGCGAAAGGGAACACAGGAGGAAGAGGCTGAGCCACAGCACCAAGAAACCCGCTAGCTATTTGTTGAAAATGGAGCGACGGGCAATGCCTGCTACAAGGGCTCAGCCGTGCAATTGGCGCCCAGCAGGAGGGCGCAGCGGACCCTACAGACCCGAGGGCCGTCTGGCGACGACTGGAGCCGTGAGCATGAACGACAGTGGCCGCAGAAAGTGCGGCCCAGCGCACAAGAGACCAGGAAGGTCCCCGGCAGATCACCAAGCAGAGGGCGGAAGGGACGGCTCACCCTGGAGAGGAACCAGGGACTCAGAAGGAATGAGCCAGGGCTGCTCCTGAAGCCGAGAAGAACTGAGGAGGGGGAAGTGATCAACAATGAACACGCTAAAGAGGGGAGGAAGAGAAGCCCAGGATGCTCCCACGGGGCTGGTGGGTCTAGTAATAAACACACTAGGAAAAGTCAGATGCCCCCCAATTAAGGACAAAACAGGGCAATGACTATTTAGAATCCAAACGGCCAAGAACTTCAGCATGAAACTTTTTACACTCAACAAGAAATTATTATAAACCTCCAGGTGCTATAATTTAGTGAGACTCATAGTAAAGATATAAGAAACCTATAGTTATAACTGGTATTTTTCACACAAAGGAACCTGCTTTTACACTCAGTGAAAGAATTATCTTAAAATTCATATTCAATAAGGGAACAGAGGGACATAAGTACATTACAGACTGTAACTTTCTTTGATCTTCTCAGGAAGCAATATGGAAAATATATCAAACTCTGAGACTATTTCAACTTCCCATCCTAGCGATTTTCGAAATTTATTTAGTCAACAAATATTACTACCAGTGGAGGCCACTAAATGTCGTAACACATAGTCTGAAATACTGGTTAAAGTACGGATCAAGCATGCACACACATGCACGAAGCTATAACACGTATGTAAATACACATGAAAAAGTTCACTGCAGAAGAAGTGAGGATTGTAACGCCGACCTCGTGGGTGAGAGATTCCCATGCAGCTCTACTCTGGATCCTTTGTGCCTCTCCTAATAGTCAGAGGTCAGCAGGAAGGTCAGGAGGCACCACAGATTTTAACAAATGCCAGCTTACTGGCAAAACCAACTGGAAAGGACTTTGGAGGCTGAGCTCTCCTTCTAAGGTGAGGTATGGCGTGAGCAAATTGGGTTTACGGCCACACAGCTGTAAGACTCAGCGGGACTGAAACTGCTTGCGTGGTTCTAGTCCAGGGCTGTCAACTACGAGGAGGTTAAGGTAGAGACCAGGTAATGTAAGTACTTGCTAAACTCAGCAAGACAACACATGATCATTCACCTAAGAGGAAAAGCATCCAGTGAGGGGGAAGACATGAAAGAAAATGTTTTACAAATAGGGCAGAAGATAAACTGGTTGACTAGAGGCTTTGCAGTCAGGTAGCCTGGGTCTCAGTCCAAATTCCTCCATCTACGAAACTTTAGTAAGTAAGACCACATGTTTAAAACACTCAGCACGGTGTTTGGAACAAACAATGGCTTAATAAGTGCTAGCTGCTATTATTATTATTACTGCGTCAGGTCATAAAACCCACAGATGGCTATGATATACAGCTAAGTTATTGGTGTTGCAATCTGATAGACCAACACAGCTGTACATAACAGGCACTTGGGAGGTTACCAGTCATCTGGATGTACGAGTGCTATAGTACGAGTGACAACTAGCTGTTCTGTTTTTAAGGAGAAAAGGGCAATAGCTGTAGTGAGGCCTATGAAAGACACGGCAAAGTGTTACAGAAGATGCAACAAGTGTTGATTCCCTGACAAGCCTACTCCTGTCGGGAGTAGGCTCTCCTGACTGAGATGCTAAGATACGGTGGAGGCCGAGGATGCAGGGGTAATTCAAGGTGCTCTCACCTGGGCTCTGCGTGATTGCCACCTATTTTCCACCGTTCTTATTCCTCTCCCTTCTCTTTTCCCACTTTTTCTAAGTATGTTTTTAATAAAGGACTCATTATCTATGCTCCTGAGAGCTGATGTGCAAATGTCTCCTGTTTATATTCAATTACGCTCTAATAAATCACCCTATTGTGTACACTGTTTGCCGATTCTCCCTCAGCAGGTTTAAAAATTAAAGTCACAGGAAGAAAGGTGGAGTCTGTAAAGCTGTCATAACAATTTTGACTCTCAAGACTGACTCATACCTGGAAAATGCCAAATCTATCAGGCATAATAAGCAAAGAATCTGTAATAGCACATAAACTGTGAAACTATTTATAAAAATGTCAAATCCCTCAAAAAATGACAGAATATCACAGCTCTAAGAGAAAGAAAAGACACCATATGTTTGGGATCTAAGAAACGTTTCCAAAAACGAGAAGAATCAGAAGATTGTCACAACAAAATATAAAAGTAATCCTTGCCAGGGTAAGAATTGCTTTTAAAAGAAGTTGGAATGACTGCCTATTGCAATACTCTGAAAACTTATAAGCAGGAAAGTGATGTGCTTATTAGATTTGCAGATTCTAAATTCTCAAAATAATTGAATTATTCATAAGATGGATGATTTCCAACTAGAGTAGCAAGGATTAACAGATTAAAAAAAGAAAGCTCTACCAATTCATTATGAGGGTTCCCACTATTTTCCTTACACCAACTGATTCTTTGAAACATCAGCTTGTCTAAACAAGGCAAACTTATTAATCTGATCATGACGACAAAGTAAAAGTGTCTCCAAAGACTGTCAATTAATGGTGACATTATTTTATCCTCTAGGTTTTTTTTTTAAGATTTTATTTATCTTTAATGAATTAATTTTGCTTTTGGCTGTGCTGGGTCTTCGTTGCTGCGTGGGGGCTTTCTCTAGCTGCGGGGAGTGCGGGCTACTCTCCAGTTCTGGTGCGTGGGCTTCTCATTGCCAAGCCTTCTCTGGCTGCTCTGGGGTGTCTGGGCTTCAGTAGCCGTGTCCCCAGGCCCTAGAGCACGGGCTCAGAAGCCGCATCCCCCGGGCCCTAGAGCACAGGCTCGGGAGCCACGTCCCCCGGGCCCTAGAGCTCGGGCTCGGTAGGTGTGTCCTGGGCCCTAGAGCACGGGCTCGGGTGCCGTGGTGCACGGGCTTCGCTGGTCCTGGCACATGGGGGCTTCCTGGACCAGGGATCGAACCCTATGTCTCCTGTACTGCCAGGCAGTTTAAGCTTCTAGTTTTAATTAGTGATTAGGAAGGGGGAACAGCAGGACTTTGGTATCTTTTTGCCCGAAGAACTGAAGATGGGGCTTCTATCACAGAGGCACAGCCCTTTTGGGCAAATCTGCCCGTAAGCGGGAAAAGGACTCATGAAATGCAGTGGAGGAGAACGCTCTCGCTGGCGCCTACAGCTCGGCTCTGTGTTTGAAGGGATCAGACCACGGCGAGAGGAGTGGCCGCCGCGCCCTCACCGGTTCTCCGTCTCCAGCTCGCTCTTGCGGAGGTTGGCGTCATCCAGCAGGCTCTGCAGCAAGGCGATCTTCTCGTTGTCAGAACCCTCCTGGTTGATCTTCAACATCTTATTCTCATGCTGAAGACGAATGAGCTTCTCCCTGAGAGCAGAAGAAAAACTGATTAACATGGTTATCAAAATCCAGCGAGGCACCGTTACAGATTAATATGTAGAACAGAAATGGGAAAAAAAAAAAAAAGAGCCTGCAAGAAATTTAGCTCCTAACTGGCTGAGACAGCACATCTCAGGTCTCAAGCCCTTTATTTTTATAATAGAATTGATGGTCTGAAGATAAACAATCTCCAAATATCATGATGTGTAATGAATGAGGTTTCAAAATCCTATTTTCTTTCTGATTTAAACATTTACACATTCTGCCAAACTGCTCAAAAGAAAAGCTGTATAACCGCAAGAAAAAAAAATTTTTTTGTAGTTCTGTGTGGCAATGGATACTAACTGAACTTACTCTGGTGATCATTTCACAACATATACGTATCCTTCATTCACATGTCAAATCATTATGATGTATACCTAAAACTACTACAAAGTTATATGTCAATTATATCTCAATGAAAAAATTGTATCTCTTTATTTTTAGTTTATGAGGTTTCTAACTTTTCCACGCCCTTAACATTAGTGAAAATTATCACTGTTAATAGATTTTTGCAAACTGGAAAAGAAAATCTCACTAAATGTCAAGAATACTGACCTGTGTCAATACTGGTCTATTAATGTGTTGAGAAGTTTCACCCCTTGCACTGCTTCACCTTGGTAGCTCTTGTAGACACAGAGCCTTATTTTAATTTGTACTGAGTAATACTCAATAAAAGCAATTGTGTTGCATTTTCATCATTGTTCTTTTCTCTCAGTTTAAAAATCTAATCTCATTACCTATAAGCTTCCTTAAAATTTGATTTTTGGACATAACCGTTTCTTTATAGGGGCTTCCCAGGTGCCGCCAGTGGTAAAGAGCCTGCCTGCCAATGCAGGAGACATAAGAGATGCAGGTTGCACCCCTGGGTTGGGAAGATCTCCTGGAGAAGGAAATGGCAACCCACTGTAGTATCCTTGCCTAGAGAATCCCATGGTCAGAGGAGCCTGGTGGGCTACAGTCCATAGGGTTGCAGAATCGGACACGACTGAAGCGACTTAGCATGCAGCATGCATTTATTTATAAATATTCATAAAAATAAGTATTTATTTGTGAAACAAATTTTATTGGTCCAATAATAAAGTACCATATCAGATGGTAAAAAAGTAAAAAGTATTCAAGATGCTTCCAAAATTGGTGTTGCATTATTACACACCTTCTGTACTTAAACAAATGCTAACAATAATAAATACTGCCTTCCCTTATTCAACAAATGTTTGAATGCCTATGGCAACTTTCACAGTTTATAAAACTTTTACCTAACTGTTATTTTAGCTAATACCTCCAAGGATGCTATCAAGAATCAGGGCTGGCGTCAACTTAAAAAGGGGGCAAATTAGCCCAAATAAGGTAAAAGCAATATTCAGGATTAATCATTAACCTTTTGCTGGACAGCTGATGCTTTCCAATCATTTACTCATTCTTATACATAAAGCCAGGCATACACTAAAATAAATGGAATATTTAAAATACAAACGTAAGGGAACTACTGAGGGAAGAGCAAGAGAGACAGGGCGTGCTTCCTCCTGTCTCTGCTTCTGTCTTCCCCAGACCATTCCTTGCACCTAGGTAATAAATCTCAGCGACTAAGTATTTTGCAGGCTGAAGGCTAAGCATAACCTTTGTCTTTGGGCCAAGTGGTTTCACGGCTAAATGTCTGCTGAGGATACCCAAGCAGAGATGTGTTTGTCTGCTGTGTATGTGTGAGCCCCTGTCCTCCCCAAGAGAGAAACCAAGCTTCTGTATGGCCAGCTGAGAAGGTCTCGAAGGTGCTGAAATCAAAGACACAGAACCTCGAGTTCAGGTTGAAAGCATTAGCGATAAAGAGCAAGGAACTGGTCCTCTATACCACAGAGGAGTAAGTTTTCTACAACAATACTGTGAAGTGTGGCTGGACTTCACCATCTCCTTACCTGATTTCCGGTGTGACGATCTCTGCTGCAAGACTGTCCGAAGACTCCTGACTTCCCAGAGGCATCAGCCCTATGAACACACAAGCATTGACTCAAGGTCAAGAGAGACCAAAACTACCTCCTTTAGTCCCTATATGAACCCTACTTTGAGCATTAAAGTACAAAAACTATGTCACAGTTGCCTTCCATCATCATCATTATCATTTTAACATTTTTAAGTGTACAGTTGAGTAACGCGAAGTCCTGTGCTGACCCCAAGGCACCATTTTGTGGAACCATCACTACTGTCTGGAATGCTTCCATCACTCAATACATAAAATCTGTAACCATTAGGCAGTAACTAATCCCCACTGCTTTCTCCTTTAGCCCCTTGTAACTTTAATTCCAATGTCTGGCCATTCTAGATACCTCATACCAGCATCTGTCCTTCGGTGCCTGGCTCACTTCACCTAACATGCTGCTTTCAGTATTCACCTATGTTGCAGCATTAATCAGAATTTCATCTCTTTACATACATATCCCATTTTCTTTATTCATTTATCTGTTGACGGACACATGGGTTGTTCCTGCCTTTTGGCTACTGTGAATAATGCTGCTGTGAACACTGGTGTACCAGGATCTAGTTGAGTCCTTGCTTTGATTCTTTTGGGTATATACTTAGGAACAGAATTTTTAGATCATATGGTAACTTCAACTTTTTATTATAAAGAACCACCAAACTCTTCCACAGTGGCTGACCCACCTTACATTCCCACCAGCAATGCAAGAGGGCTCTGATCTCTCCACATCCTCATCAACACTTGTTATCTCCCTTTTCCTTCTATTTTGATGACAGCCATCCTAATGGGTATGAAGTGGGACCTCACTGTGGGTTTGATCTGCATTTCTCTAATGACTAACGATATTGAGCACTGCTTCATATACAAATACTGGCCATCTGGATATCTTCTTTGGAGAGACGTGTCCTTAAGTCCTTTGCTTGTTTGCTGCTAAGTTGTAGAAGCCCTTTATACTCTCTGGACATCAATCACTTATCAGATAAAGGATCTGCAAGTATTTCCTCCCATCTTGCACACTCCCTTTTCACTCTATTGACAGTGTTCTTTGACACAGAGAAGATTTTAATTTTGATGAAGTCCAGTTCACCTATGATTCCTTTTGCTGCCTGTGCTTTTGGTATCAAATCCAAGGAATCCCTGCTGAATCCAACATCACGACGATTTTCCGCTATGTTTTCTTCTTCAAGTTTTACAGTTTTAGTCCTTACATTTAGGGTTCCATTTTGACTTCCTTTTCGTATGTGGTATATGGGTGGACAACCTCCTTTTTCTGGGTGTGGACACCCAGCTTTCCCAGCACTATCTGCTTGAAAGACTTTCCTTTCCCGCACTAAATCGTCTTGATGTTCCTCTTGAAAATCAACTGTCTATGGGAAGGTTTATTTCCAGGCTCTTTATATTCTATTCCATTGGTCTATACATCTCTCCTTTCACCTACTCATACTATTTGGATTACTCTAACATTTTACTAAGTTTTACAATCAGGAAGTGTAAGTCCTCAAGCTAAATTTTTCTTTTTTCAAGACTGTTTTGGCTTTTCAGGATCCCTTGAAAGTCTATGTAAACTTTAGGCTGGGTTTTTCTATTTCTGCAAAAAATACTATCAGCATTTTGATAAGAATTGCACTGAAATCTGTAGATTGTTTCGGTGATGTCATCTTAACAATATTAAGTCTCAAATGAACATGGATATCTTCCCGTTTAGGTTTTGATTTTTTTCAGCAGTGTTTTGTACTTTTCAGGGTACGAGTGTCTTCCTGGTTAGATTTATTCCCAAGTATTTTATTCTTCTTAATCCTATTGTAAATCAAATTGTTTTCTTAATTTACTTTCCATATTGTTCACTGCTAGTGTATAGAAATATAACTGATTTTTGTGGTTTGATTTTATATCCCGTAAATTTGCTGAATTCATTTTATTAGTTCTCACAATTTTTTTCCCTGTGTGTAGTTTTTAAAGGGTTTCAACATATAAGAGCATGCATCTGCAAACAGAAATATTTTTGGTTCTTCCTTCCCAATTTAGATTTTTTTTTTCTTTGTCCAATTGCTCTGACTAGATCTTCCTGTAGCATGTGGAACAAAAGTATAGAAGTGGTGGTAGCAGGCATCACTGTCTTATTCCTGATCTTAGAAGAAAAGCTTCTAGTTCTTCATCACTGAGTATGCTGTTAGCTGTGGGTTTTTCGTACGACCTTTCTCATGCTGCAGAAGTTTCCTTTCTAGTTTACATTATTTTTTTAAAGAAAGGGTTTTGGACTTTGTCAGTTGCCTCTTCTGCATCAATTGAGATGATGATGTGGTTTTTTCCTTCATTCTATTAATGTGGTATATACTACATACTATATACTATGTCGATTCTATGTGAGTTTCATGTTGTTCAATTATAGCAGTTTTACAGTAACTCTTTTTTTCTGTTTTTTTTGACACGGACCATTTTTAAAGTCTTTATGGAATTTATTACAATATTGCTTTTGTTTTTTACGTTTGCATTTTTTGGCCCTGAGGTATGAGGGATCTGAGCTCACCAACCAGGGATTCAATCTGCATGGCCTGTGTTAGAAGGTGAAGTCTTAACCACTTGACCACTAGGGAAGTCCCTAAAGTAACTCTTGAAATCAGGATGTGTAAGCTCTCCAGCTTTTTATTTTTTAAGGTTTTTTTTTTTTGGTCATAGGGGACCCTTTGTTTTTTCATATAAATTGTATCAGTAGAATCAGCTTGTCAATTTCTACAAAAAAGTCTGCTGAGAATCTGATTGGGATTGCATTGAATCTTTAGACCAATATGAAGAGAACTGCAGTCTCTCTCTACAACTGAATGTGGAATGTCTTTACATTTATTTATATCTTTAATTTATCTTAGTAATGATTCATAGTTTTCAGTGTACAAGTCTTGCATTTCTTTGCTAAACTTGTTTGCAGTTTATTCCTTAAGATAACTACTGTAATTTCAATTTCAGATTATTTCCTAATAGTACATAGAAATGTATTTATACACTGATCTTAGACATTGAGACCTTGCTGAACTCAGCGGTCAGATCTCCTTTCTAATCTGAATGCCCTTCGTTTCCTTTTTCTTTTTCTTCCATGACTGCACTGGCGAGAAACTCCATGTTGAATACTGGTGGCTAGACTGAACAGCCTTGCCTTGTTCCTGGTCTTAGGGGAAAAGCATTTAGTCTGTCATCACTAAGTATGAGGTCAGTTGTAGGATGTTCACAGATGACCTTTACTCGGTTGCAGAAGTTTCCTTCTATTCCTAGATTGCTAACAGTGTTTACCATGACTTATTTACAAAATGGAGACAGACTCACTGACACAGAAAACAAACTTATGGTTACCAAAGGGGAAAGTGGGTCGGTGGGGGGATAAATCAGGAGCTCAGGACTGGCAGATGCAAGCTCCTGTGTATAAAATAGACCACAGGACTTCCTTGGTGGCCCAGTGGTTAAGAATCCGCCTGCCAATGCCGGGCACACGGGTTCGAGCCCTGGTCCAGGAAGATCCCACATGCTGCAGAGCAGCTAGGCCCATGAACCACCACCACCGAAGCCCGCACGCAGAGAGCCCGTGCTCTCCACCAAGAGAAGCCACGGTGATGCGCAGCTCGAGCAATCGAACGAAGAGCAGTCCCCGCTCACGCAACTAGATAAAAGCTCACCCGCAGCAACAGAGACCCAGCACAGCAAGAAAATAAACAAACAGAGAAACAAAATTATAAAAACAAAATACTGAGCTAGGGTTTGACAAGCTGGTTCAGAAATAGGTCAAGAGGATACTGAAGTACAGGTATGCAGGCTGGGTGAGCTGGGAAAGGAGGCGATCAGCATGGTCATTAGAGATCACAGAGGGGGCTGAAGGAGGATGGAGCAAACGAGCAGGTTTGGCAGAAAAACGAGCAGGTTTGGCAGAAAGAGGGCGCAGGGAAAAGGAGGTTGTGATCAGAGGAAAAGAGAGAGTCTAGTCTCCAGTAACAGGAAAGCCAGGGGCTGGAAACATGAGTGGGAGTGAACAGATGGTGAAGCGTACAAGTCCTCAGCCAGGTTCACGTGCTCCCCAAGAGGTGGAAGGTAAACTCTCAGCTAAGTGCAGCTCATTTCCTGTGAGGAGGAAAAGGTTTCTACTTTGGACATTAAGTTCCCAAGTAGTGGGTGTTAGTGAACTGCTACCTACCTCACATCTCAGCTGAAAGAAAGATCATTGATTTAGAAAGTCTGATATACTTTTAAAGCAGTCACTAGAAACTTTTCAGGTTTATTATTAACACAAATGATTTAACAAATGATTTAGGATTTTGATTTAATAAAACCCAAACATTTGAATGCATTCCCAGGTGGCACTAGTGGTAAAAAAACTGCTTGCCAATGCAGGAGACACAAGAGATGAGGGTTCAATCCCTGTGCTGGGAATATGGCAACCTATTCCAATATTCTTGCCTGGAAAATTTCATGGACAGAGGAGCCTGGTGGGCTACCGTCCACAGGGCTGCAAAGAGTTGGACACAATGAAGCGGCATATATATATATATACATATATGTTATATATAAACATTTGAATATAATTAAAATTTAAAAGTAGGTAAATAAATTTGGTCTCATAACTACTGTCCATTTTCCATAAAATCTGGGTAACAGTTCAAAATTTGTATCAATCTCATGGCCTCTTCTCCAACTTTTAGTTCTTGTTTTTTTGGTGCAATCATCTTAAAATGAATCTTAACATTTTTCCTGATACTACCGAAACAAATAGTCTTGCTTGGGCTTCTGAAACATTAGTTACCTTGAGTTGTGAGCTGTCCTTCCTGAGCCTGAACACAGCGAAGCTCTTCAATGGTTTCCTTCAGAGAATCCCTTTCCGATCTCAACCTCTGGAGGGACATTAAGAACAAGGGAAATCAGCTTCACCCTTCATGAATTTACTCACTAGTGGTCTCTGCCTTACCTGACAGAATGATAAATAGTGTGGAACATGAACATGTTATAGTTTTTAATCTTTTACAGAACAATCACAGAAGGAAAAGATTAGATTTTTTCTAGTTTAACCATACTGAATATATCCTATGGGCAAGGCAGTATTTTATCTAGTTAATTGTAAGAAACAAAACTATCTACTCCATTCTTAACAATGAGTATCTTATTATGCAAATAAAATTCTTTTCATGAAACATAAAAATCACACAACAAAGACACAATTCATGAATTACGACAAAGTAAAATATTTTTTAAAAAAGCTTCAAAATATGCTGAACAACAACAAAAAGAATTGTGTCCTCTGTATTAAACATACAGAAAACAGAAAAGCTACATAAATTTATAGCAAATCACAAGATGATGGAAAAGAAGCAACAGTGGTATAAAAGTTAAATATATAGAAAATAAATTAGAATGAATATAGTCTCTCAATCTTTTATTTTAGATCTATTTCTGAAACACAAATATAAATCTTCTTTAATTTAAAAATCAACAGGTGCAGGGAGCTCAAATCCAATGCTCTGTGACAACCTAGAAGGGTGGGAGGCGGGAGAGAGTTTCAGGAGGGAGGGGACATGCATATACCTATAGCTGACTCATGTTGATAGATGGCAGAAACCAATACAGTACTGTAAAGCAATTATCTGCCAATTAAAATAAATAATTTTAAAAATCAATAGGGTCTCTAAACTTTAAATTTATAAACAGAAGAAATTAATGTATCCAAAATAAGAATTAAGTACCATTTTCTTAATTTTAGCACTGATCAAAACCAAAATGCCCATATGTATACTCACATCCTTTTCTTTTTGAAGACTGTCAACTTTTTCTTTTAGCCGTTTATATTCAAAATCTAATTTATCGGCTTTCTTCGATTCTTCAGATAATCTATTTTGTAGTTCTACTACCTGGCATAGAAAGGTATCATTAATTTTTATAATTTGATACATTAGAAATTATCAAATGTCTTCTACGGATCTATGAAGATTATCTTCTCCATAGATACTCAAAAAATATATAGATAAGTTACAGAAGCCTGACTCGATGGAGAGAACCGAGGTACAGAATTCTGCCTAGATACTGTGGTTCTAAAACCAGATCATCTGGAAGAACAAATGCTCAAACGTAGAAAAACCTATAGGACTTTCGTTTCCTGTAACACAGGTAACTGGGCAGTCTGGAAGTCCTTTCGGCATGAAGCAAAAGAAATGCTAAGGGGGAAAAGAGTCCGACGGCACTGCTAAGTTTATAAGAAAGTGTGGGAGGTCATCAGGGGCAAAAATTGGAGTGGAGGTTTGTGAGGAAGCCACGGGGACTGTGAGATACCACCTGGAGGTACCAGGGGCCCAGGCCTTTAACATTTTGGAAGACAGGTGGTGGCCGTTAAACCATCTTGGGTTCTGAAAGACGGTGAGTCAGTAAATAGGCAGGTTAGGGAAAAAAAATCCATCAGCGGGCAAAGCCAGCAAGGAAACCTGCCTGCCTTAAAGTGAGCGTAACTTGAAAATGTGTAACCACAGCCTGTGGATGCATGGATTTGTGTTAGCATTTCTGCCATGTCTTGTGTGGCAAACGCTAAACCAAGCAATTAACTTAAGTCACCCTGGTTGGTAACGCAGTGGTAAATCTGGCATATGAAACACACATATTGCCTGGAAGAACACAGCCTCAGCCAGGTCGCCAGTACTCTCAAAGCTAAAGATGAGAGCAAAACCCCAAAAGTGTTAAAGAAATAAACCACTAAGAACAACAGTCAGCAGAAAAACACTAACAGTACGAACAAAAGCAAAATAGTAGAATGAGCCCTCCAAGGAAGTTAAATCGGAGTTAAATACTTAAAGCAAATAAAGAAACTTAAATTATAAAAGGAATAAAATACCACCAAATATGATTACGCAGGTGTGAATAGCCACCAAAAAAGAAGTTGCAGAAAGAGAAGTATTACAACGAAAAATAAAATAACATTAAGCTCCAGATCAAAAACTAGTTCATGGGGTCGCAGAATTGGAGACGACTTAGCGACTGAACCGCAAGATCAGAAACACAGAGAACGAGTGCAATATTTCTATATTCTATAGCACAATTTCACCATAACAATTATAGGTGTAGAATTCTTTTTTATTTATTGTTTCTAATTCACAGTTAATACTAAATCTGATAGCTTTTATTAATTCTGAAAAACACTCAGCCATTCTTTCCTTCAAATAATGTCCCTCTATAATCCTGTTCTTCTCTCTGGAACTCTGATAAAATCATTTCTTATTTTAATTTAATACCCTTTAATCACATTTATAGCTTCTTTGGACTACATTTAACTTTCAGTAATTCTTTCAACTTACTTGTATGTTGAAAAGTTTCATAATGAAATGTGGAAAAAGGTATTCACCAAAAAACCCCACCAGCCATACATGGTGTACAGGGTTGTTCTGCTAAAACGTCTCTATTATATTAAGTGAATGTAATTTTGATGCCAAAATCAGAAGACAAGGAAAGCACAAGATAGAAAACTTTGACTAAACAAACTGTAGAGGTAAAATATTCCAAGTAAAATAAACCAAGTGAATCCAACAACGTGAAACAACAAATACATCTGCTATGACTAAACTAAGCTTATCTCAGGAAGGCAAGGATGGTTTAAGCACAGAGATCTATTAATATAATTCATCAGATTAACAGAAAGGAGAAGCAGCACAGGCGTCTCCCAAAGGTGTAGCTGATTAAATTCAACATCCGCTTACGAAAAACACCCATGAAATTAGAAATACAACGAAATGTTGTTACTCTTAAGAAAAGGTGGCTACAAAAACCTAAAGCAATCCTTACAATATACTGGTAAAACATTTAAAGCACTGCATAAAAAATCAACAACAAGAAATGGTTGTCTATTATTATTGCTTCTGTTCAAGACTATAGTAAAGGTCAGGCATGCTAACTAAGAAGGAAAAAAAGGGTATGCTGTAAAAAGAAAGAAACAAAAAAGGATTTTTATTTGTGTAAAATATGACTTCCGACAAGAAAACTAACAGGCATCATTAGAAGTAATATGGAGCATTTCCGTGGTGGTCCAGGGATTAAGACTCTGCCTTCCAGCACAGGGGATTCAGGTTCCATCCCTGGTCAGGGGGCTAAGATCCCACATGCCTTATGGCCAAAAAGTCAAAGCATAAAATAGAAGCAATATCAAAACAAATTTAATAAAGACTTTAAAAATGGTCCCCCCTCAAAAAAAAAAGCAGTAATATGGGAATTTGACAAGATTGTAAAATCAGCATATAGGACGTCCCTGGTGGTCCAGCATTTAAGAATTTGCCTGCCAACGCAGGGCACGTGGGTTCAGTTCTTGGTCTGGGAAGACCCCATAGGCTGCAGGGCAGCTAAGCCCGTGTGCCACAACCGCTGAGCCCAGGCACCACAGTTACTGAGGCCTGTGCTCCTAGAGCCCAGGCTCTGCAGCGAGAAGGCCGCCGCAAGGATAGACCTGGGCACCTCAACAAAGAGGAGCCCCCGACTGCAACCAGAGGCAGTCCGAGCGCAGCAGGCAAGACTCAGTGCAATACATTAAGACGCAACAGAAGTATCTGCTGTAGGGACCAATCGATAACCTCTGGATAAGAACCAAGCTTCAGAGGTGAAAACCCAAATACTGTGAAAACAAGTCAGTGGACTCTGATGAGCCAGTGTGACTCTGGGGAATTCAGCTGCAAACAACGTTAAGAAACCACGCCACTCTTCTTACCTGTCTCTTATACGTCTCGAGTTGACTTCGAGCCGCGTTGGCTTTTCGCAGCTCCTCCTCTAGACTGACTGTGTTCTGCATATACATAGTATTCTTTTCTTCTAAGAGCTTAACTTGCCGCCTCAAATCACCTAGATCTTCTAGCTTCTTCTTATACGATTCTACTTGGCCTTCTAGTTTAGAAACTTTATCAGAAGAATGTCTAGAACAAGATAGGAAACCAGGAATCATAAACACACCCACAGTTGTAGAGCTGCTGTAGACAGGGCTAAACCAGGAAGATCGCCAGGAAGTAACACATTCTAATGAAATGACAAGACCAAAGGTTGAGTCCAGCTTAGCTTTTTGGGCAGGTTCAAAAGTATGACCAAAGTGACAGCAAGATTTGTAATGAAGAACATTACATAAAATTTAAGGAATGCAAGCAGGAGCAGGTAGTCACAGAGTCCCATGCAGCACAAAAGCAAAATAAACTGAACAGTGTCCAAATAATTTGGCAAGTGGATGTTATCAGTGGCCAGAGGAACAACTATTTTCGAGGAGCAGTGGGGGCGGGCAGTGGCGAACTCTAGTGGGTGAAGGAGAGAATGTAAATCTGTTCTGGAGAGAAGCAGAGAGTAGTACTTCTCTCACGGTTTCTAAGAAGAGAGGGACCAAAGCATACAAATGGATGCTTGGAGGTGGCGGTGGGCGAGAGTCAAATGGGAAGAGAGGTGATAACTGACGTGGCACTGGTCCCTGCAGAGCCAAGAAGGGCTGCGACCAGAGCACCAGGAGCCAGCAGTGGACGGGGAGATGGGCACCAGCCTTCACGCAGGCAGCAGAGGCCAAAGATGGTGGGGATGCAGGAGACAGCACGCAGCGGGTCCACGGGTCATGGCCCCACCCCTCGGTGCAGGGGGCAATGCCAGCCACCGAGACTGCAGCTCAGGAGGGGTGGGGGTGGGGGGGGGCAAACAGGTGAGAAGAGCCAGGAAAACTCAGAGCCGCGACAAGGTAAGTGGGGACAGAGCTGTCCACGGATGGGCAGCAGAACGGGGGGCCGACGGGGGGAGCCCAGAGGGCGAGGATCGTTAGTCAGTCTGCGGGAGGACAAAAATGACATCACCACGTGTTCTCTATTCGTTCTCAGCATTCAAAGAGCCAAAGGATAAGATACAGATGGCTGGAATGATCCGACAGAGGACAGGTTATATAGCCAGGATGGTGGAGAACCGAAGCGGCAGGGAGCGAGGGGCCTGGTGAGAGCGCAGTTGAGTCCAGTAAGGAAATGAGCCTTGTTGGGGAGACAGGATCTGAGCAAGCGGACGACCGATCAGCAGGACGATGCAGAATGACAACCCAGGAGCAGCAGAGAGAACGCTCACAGCTACGCAAGCAGCAAGTGCTGGTCAGAGATTATTCCTACTTAACCAGCATTCACATGCAGCACTGATCCGCCAGATACTGTCCCGAGGGCCTACATAGACTCAACCAGTTCCACACATCAGCCTGAGTGGGTGTGTGTGCTGTTCCCACTTTACAGAAGAGAAATGGCTCCATGGAGGTGAACCCCGGGGGCCTGGCGGGTCTGAGATCCCAGGGGGATAGGGGGCTCGGTTACCTAAGAACATCTATTTCGTCTTTCAGAGACTGAGCGTCGTCTGCCAGAGTGGTCAGCTCATCGTTCTGCTGCCGAAGTTCAGAGATCTCCTTCTCCAGCTCTTCGCAGCGTATTCGATAGTCATCTTTGGCTGCTTCCAGCCTGTCATCGAAACGAAACAGACCCAGAAAGCTCTGCTGTCTAGTAATTCTTCTTAGAACAGCAAAAGTAAGTTGAAAACAATGACAATACGTTCTTCTTGAACTTGTCTCCCACTTTTGTGACCGTATGCTGCATTTCCAAGTTTTAACTATCCTGGAAACAGATCCTGCTGTCCTAAGACTTGAAGAAAGACAACGACCAACTGCCGTTCCTCAGAAAGTTAGACACCAAGTGGTATTTTTCAAAATGTATCAGCTATGAAGTTTTATTTTTAATTAGGAAATAAACATACTCCTTTTGAAAGCTTAAAAAATGCAGAAAAACAAGGAAGAAAAAAATCATGCATTACTCTCTAGACAGGTACCTACTGTTAACATTTATGGGGTGTAACTTCCAGCCTGACTTCTTTTCATAGATCTTTTCACCTCTAAAATATGGATAATATGGCTCCTAATTTATTTTAATTTGTTGTTGCTTTTTTGGCTGAACCTCACGGCTTGTGGGATTGAACTCAGCCCCTCTGCAATAAAAGCACAGAGTCCTAACCACTGGGCTGCTGGGGAATTCCATGTATGAATTTGTTTTGCGTAATACATACACCTTTCCTTTGGATTTACAGGATTCTTTCTCACATCACAAATCTTTATCACTGGTTATTTTATGTATTTAATGCATAAAAATTCTTAGTTTATCCAATTCAACTAATGAATCTCACACTTCATAGTTTTTGCTTCTAATGCACAATTAGAATTTTTTTCTTCTAATTCATTATTTTCTGTTAGTATTTATAGGGTTTCACTTTTTAACATTAAAGTTTTCAGTTTCTCTGGAAACCATTTGGGTATATGATACAGTGCAGGAATCTAACTTTTCCTGTCAAAATACCTACCAATCATTCCCAAACTATTTAACAAATAACCTTTCCCTATTGATTAGAAAATGCCACCTTTATCATATTACAAATTTTTACATATACTTGGACTGGTTTACGGATCATTTGTGTCACCGGGGTCTGTATTTTGCTGCACAGGTACCAAGCTGTTTCCACTAGGGTAAGCATTATAATTTTTTCTTCCTCTTCATTTATATACTTATGAGCAGAATTTTCCCGGTGATGTTAGTTACTGCTAGAAAGGCCTGCGACATAAGCAAAGGTGTCACATAACCCTCTCTCTCTTAAATGTTTATTGGTTCTAAGGACTTCTCAGCTGGTTCTCTTCTAGTTTCTGGGTGGACACACATTATCTATAAATAATGACCATTTATTTTTTGTCTTTCTAGTATTTTAATCTCATTTCTTTTTCTTATTCCATGTTCTAGAAAAGTAACAACAGCTAAATCTTATATAGCTTCTATGTGCCAGGCAACATTCTTAAAAAACTTTACATATGTTAAATCATTTAATGCTCACAAAAATGCTAGAGGGTAGACAAAACTATTAGACCATCTTAGAGAAATGGCGGTATGCCAAAGGTTATACAGCTAGTAAGGGGCGAAGCCAGGAATTTTAGAGTATCAAGAAAAAAGTCAAATAAGATTAATAGATTAATACTCATCTTCATCTTATATTCTTAACTTTACTGATAATTTCATGTACCAAGCTTATTGTTTATTCTTCCTTCTCCTTTAATTTACGGATTGGAGGAGATTAATACATTTATCTACTGTAACAGATTTAATAGTTACTATAACAGATTTAATAATATTTCTGGGATAAAGCTTATTTTTACTATAGCACTGGATTGAGTTTGCTACTCTTCAGAACTGTTTAAAGAATACTTATAAATGAGATGTTAGTCATTTGAAAATAATAGTAATAAACCCATTATGTTAATACAATATGTTGTTTATGAAACACAACTGCTTTCTAAAAATGGTGATGGCAATGTTTTTTACATTCTATGACTCAAATCACTGGTTTACTAGAAGACAGCTGGGTTCTCCTTTTTCTACAAGCGTCTGATGTGAGGGTTTTTTGGCTGAGGTTCATGAAAGAAATTCAGTCTAACACAGATATGCAGCTGGAAGAGAGAGGGCCTGAAGACTCTCCGAAAGGGTCCTCAGCTCACAGTCTGAACTGTGGTTGCAGACCATAAGCAGTGGACTATTTTTTGTCTTAGGTTTCTGGGAACACTAAGAAAGTGCACTTTTTTCCGGTCAAGGCAAACAAAACAAAACAAAACAAAACATCACATCACTGGAAAAAAATAAAGACTGGCAGGCAATGGCACCCCACTCCAGTACTCTTGTCTGGAAAATCCCATGGGTGGAGGAGCCTGGTTGGCTGCAGTCCATGGGGTCACTAAGAGTCGGACACGACTGAGCAACTTCACTTTCACTTTTCACTTTCATGCATTGGAGAAGGAAATGGCAACCCACTCCAGCAGAATCCCAGGGACTGGGGAGCTTGGTGGGCTGCTGTCTCTGGGGTCGCACAGAGTCGGACACGACTGAAGCGACTTAGCAGCAGATATGTAACCATATTAAGTTAGTGGATAAGTAATGATACTTAATTTCACCCACAGTTTTAACACTGAAAACCTATGGCTAGGTAAGAAATGGGTCATGATACATTTTCTAGAAAATCGTAACATAGTATTTTTATCATCCTGCCAGGTCCTTAGACTTTGCCGCTCTGTTCTGTCTTGCAGGACACCAGATTTTCCTTTTTACCACCCAGCTGCTAGTGGGCCCTCTTCCTTTTTGGCCCTTTCCTCCTCCAGAAGATGTGTTAGAGGACGACTCCTTCACATCGGCTTGCCCTTTAACTACATCTGTCTCTATAAACTTCGCCCCTGGCCTTTCTCTTATGCCCTTAAACTGTGCCCTGGAAGGCACAATCTCTAAATTCCATGCCTGGTTAATTTCTTTTTTTTGGCATCTGGCCCTTTAAGAAGATACACTTAATTTGAAACCCTATCCCTGCAGTTTGTGATTTAATTTCCTTTTTTTTGTTTTAAATTTGATTTCCAGTTTTGAGTGAACTTAATCTTTCCAGTGACCGTTCCAACTCACCCTCAGGCCCCTTTGCTAGTTCTTCCTCATGTTTTTCTCAGTCTGACTTTAGTTGTCTCCAAGCACCTGGTGGGGTGGGGGTGGGATCTGCTCCTTCCCTTCATCCACAGTCACCGTTCAACTGGGGCGTTCTGTCTGCAAGTCAGGTTGAGGGCGAGAACGTTCCTAGACGTGTGCTTATTTCACAGTGTATGGGAAGACTTTTGGGAAGTGGCTAATCACAGAGCCACCTTGGTCTGCAGTTACCCGGAAGCCCTAACACTATATTCTTAACTGCAAAAGACATTACCAGATTTTAAAGGATTAGGTCTGAGTGAGGGGTCCTTTACCTGAATGTTTCTTCCTGGAGCTGTTCTAACTGAGTCTGGAGCTGCAGATGCCTCCTTCCTGCTGGACTGTTAGGATCTTCTATAGAATCTGACTGATTAAGTCTTTCCATTAACACCTGATTCTCTGCCAGCAGACTGCTCTTCTCCTCCTGCAGTGCTGCGACCTGTTGGAATGCAGAAAGACAGGGGCTGTTTTCTCCAGTTACACTGGAATCTGCACTAACCACTTGTAAATTACCATTATGAACTGTGTGTGTGTGTCAGTTGCTCAGTTGTGTCCAACTCTTTGTGACCCCGCAGACTGTAGCCTACCAGGATCCTCTGTTCATGGAATTCTCCAGGCAAGAATACTAGAGGAGGGTGGCCACTCCCTTCTCCAGGGGTATCTTCCCGACCTAGGGATCAAACCCAGGTCTCCTACACTGCAGGCAGATTCTTTACCATCTGAGCCACCAGGGAAGCCACTATGAGTTAAAGCCTGTTTTTAAAGAAGGACAAGTGATCCCCACTTAAAACACTTATATTATTTAGGAATATTGCATAGACAGAGTAGTATGTAAAAGTAAGCAATAATTCATTTTAAAAATTTCAGATTTGAAAAGATAGTTCACCAAAGAAGACATGTAAAAGGCTTCCCAGGTGGCTCAGTGGTAAAGAACCCACCTGCCAATGAAGGAGATGCAAGAGATGCGGGTTCCATCCCTGGGTCAGGAAGGTCCCCTGGAGTAGGAAATGGCAACCCCCTCCAGGATTCCTCCCAGGAGAATTCCACGGACAGAAGACCTGCTGTGCTGTGTACATGTGGCCGCAGAGAGTAGGGCAGGACTGAGTGAGAAAGCAGATACACACCCAATGGCAACTAAGTACACAAAAAGACTCACGATTACTCACTAAGGAGAAGCAAAGTGAGACCATAATGTTATAGCCACACACTCACGCCCACTAGGAAGCCAAACATCAGAGAGACTGGCTGTACCGAATGCTGGCAAGGATGCACGCAAGTGGGATTTAACACACCTGGTGAGAATGTGTGATGTCCTGAACCCTGTGAATACCTTGTTCACATCTTCCTAAAAAATTAATCATGGAACTACCACATGACGCAGACAGTTTACTCTTAGGTTATTTATTTACCACAGAGAAACAAAACACATGTTCACACAGAGATGCAGAATGTTTACAGCAGCTTCGTTTGTAACGGCTTCCCTGGCGGCGCAGATGGCAAATAATCTGCCTGTAATGCAAGAGACCCAGGTTCGATCCCTGGGTCGGGAAGATCCCCTGGAGAAGGGAATGCCAACCCCCTCCAGTTTTCTTGTCTGGAAAATCCCATGGACAAAGGAGCCTGGCGGAGCTATAGTCCACGGGGTCTCGAAGAGTCGGACATGATTGAGTGATTAACACAAGCACAGAAAAACAAAGATTTATCAACAGGTGAATAGCTAAATAACAGCACATCCATTCAACAGAACACTGTTTGACAACAAAAGAATTAAATACTGATACCAACAATACAAATGAATCTCAAAAAAAAAAAAAAGAAGCCAGGCAGTGTGTGTGACTCCTTTCATATGCGATTCTAGAAGATACAAGCTAATCCATAGAGACAGAACGCAGAGCCGGGGCTGGAAGAAGACGACAGAGAACCTGTTATCCTGACTGTGGTGATGCCAACAGGCATCAGAATTGTACACTTCAAAAGTGGGCAGTTTACTGCAGGCCAACTACATCTCAAGAACCTGGAAAAGCAGGAGCCGCCTCCACTTCCAATTCTCCATCTCTGCCCCCATTTCCTCTTGAACCTGTTCCAGCAGGGCTCCTGCCCCACCGCCCCCAGGACCAGCAGAGCTCTGCTTCCTGCGGCTCCCGGAACACCTCCCTCTCCTGGTCCTCTCCATGGCCCTGCCCTGGGGCACCCACGGCTTTTCCTTCCTAAATACACTGATGTCTTTCAGTAGCTGGGCTGTAAACACCACTTATTCACTGAGAGCTTGCAAGTTTCTATTTCCAGCCTGGGATCCCAAACTGGGCATCGCGTCCACGAGGCGTCTGACTTCAACCTGTGCAGGTGGGATTCTCACCTGCACCCCGGCCAGCCCGCCTGCCGTCTCCGCATCTCAGCAGTGCTAACTCTGTCCTTCCACTTGCTTGGTCAGGACCTGTCACAGCTCATCCTCACATCCACTCTTTCAGCAAACATCAGCAGCTCTGCCTTCAAACAGATTTCCACCACTTCTCACCACCCCTCAATTCTGATTTAAGCCAACCTAAGTTTTCACCTGATTGTCCCAAAGGCGTTTGAATCAGTCTCCATGAGTTGGCCCTCACCCTCGGTCTAGTCTCCACCGAGGAGGCATTAAAACCCAAGAAAATAAAACTCGGATCACAGGATGACTCTGCTCGCAAGCCCGCAATGGCTTCCCCTTTGCTGAGCCTTTCCCAAGACCTGTCTGGCCTCTGTGGACAGTTCCTCTCTCCAGCTCCAATCAGGTGCGCTGATCTGGATGCTCCTCTGGGGAAGACCGGGAGGCCAGCTCCTCCACGTTCTTAGGATCTCTTACAAACTCGCTGCCTCCGCTGGCAGGCTTTGCTGACGACCCATGAGAAGAAATTCCTCCCACCCTGCTGCCCCGAGTCTCCCTCTCTCTAGAACCCTTATCGGCACATGACAGACTGTATTCTTATCCTGTTTATGGTCTGTCTTCTTCATGCGCACGTAAGCACCTGGGGGCAAGGATGTTTTATCCAGTTCCGTGTTTCCCCTCAACTTCACTGTATCCACAGCAGCTACAGAGCAGGGGAAGGTCTGGAGTGGATGCTCAATGTCTGCTGAATAAACGAATGAGTCTGAAATGCCAGCTCTCTATCTTGTCAGATTTCCATAACCGTACGAGTGTTTTCTCAGAATAGAGCAACAGCTCAATTCTATACCGTGGGTCTATTTCTGCTCTGGTATTCTTTTTAAAATAAATATTTCAGGCTTTAAGTCTTAAAAACTCACATCTTTGTTGCTGATCTCTTTTTATGTATGTCCTCATTTTAACTGGAGGATACCTGCTTTACAGGGCTGTGTTGGTTTCTGCCATACAACACTGGAATCAGTTCATGGAAGTGAAAGTCGCTCAGCCGCGTCTGACTCTCTGTGACCCCATGGACTATATATGGCTCGTGGAATTCTCCAGGCCAGAGTACAAGTTGTGAACAGCTCAGCCCCTCAGAGCCACGGGACTCACCGTGGGTCCTCAGCCCCGACTCCGCAGCACAAAAGCCCCACAGACAACACACCGAGCAATGAGCCAGCCTGTGCCACCACTTCCCTCCTGAGACAGAGGGCCAATCCCAGAGCACGACTGAATGTTACGCTACCAAGGATAATACTTATATTCTGCTCGTAAAAACAACCAATCTTATTATCGTGAGTAATTTATGCATAGCTAAATTTTAAAATCTGAAAAGCAACAGCACTTACGCTGTGTGCACACTCAATCGCGTCCAACTCTTTGCGACCCCGTGGACTGTAGCCCACCAGGCTCCTCTGTCCATGGGATTTCCCAGGCAAGAATCCTGGAGTGGGTTGCCCTTCCCTTCTCCAAGAGCACTTACATTAAGACTAGGTATTATTTACTATATAACCCAACAAGTGCGCTCTCATCGCAATTCTACCCGCACCCAAAGCAACAACCAACTATTAATGCCTTCAAAGTAAAATGCTTCTAGCGGAAGATACCATGAACTGAGCGCCTACCAACCAGCTTTAGCATCAATACGCGGCCAATCATGCGTCATCTGGACCTCGTGCACTCTCTCCTCCTCTATGGTTTTGTTGTAAATCCAAGACAAACACATTTTATTTCTTTTTCTCTTTTTATCTATGAAAGATTTCTTCATTTTAAACTATTCTACTGGATTTTTATTTTGACAATTCTATTGTTAATTTACTTAAGTGTTCCTCTCGGTCTGAGGGGCTTCCCCGGTGGCTCAAACGGGAAAGAATCTGCTTGTAATGCAGGAGACCTGGGTTTAATCCCTGGGTCAGGAAGATCCTCTGGAATAGTAAAGGGCACCCCACTCCAGTATTCTTGCCCGGAGAATCCCATGGGAAGAAGAGCCTGGAGGACTACAGTCCTCAGGGTCACAAAGTGTCAGGCATGACTGAGAGACTAATAATTCACGTATTTCTTCATCTCTGACTTTTGTCTTTTTAAAACAGCATCTTGCCCTTACTTTAGAGATGCAGCATCTTTGCCAGTTTCACAGAGGCATTAAATAATCAAAGAGAAAACTTTTCTACCACCCCAATTTCTCCACTTCTTCCAGGGCTAGTTTTCCTCTTCACCTTGACCTTGCTCTTTTTCGCTATGCATTTTTCCTCACTTGCTCTCCATAAATTCAAGAACCTGGAAAGGTCAAAATGCAAAGAGCCTAACCCTGCGATACTAACACCGAGTCTATCCTCCCATACTTCTGTTTGCTTAACTCTTTAGAAGAGAACTCTCCGGCAGCAAGCCAGCTTCAGGTCAGGGTGTCTGCAGCGGGTGACGGGCGCTGGGGGCGCTCTCCTACAGGAGACCTCGTTGCACCTCGCTGCATGGGGGTGCACTTCTGCCACGTGGGGGTGGGGGGGCTCCCTGCAGTTCTCTGGGTTTAAAACTATTTATCTATATTTTTGGTGGCACTGGGCCTCTGTTGTTGTGTTTGGGCTTACCAGTTGCAGCAAGTGGGTGCTACTCTCCAACTGGGGTGCACGGCCATCTTATTTGGTGGCTGCTCTTTTCGCAGAGCAGGGGCTGCAGGTGCCCAGGCTCAGTAACTACAGCCCTCAGGCCCTACGGTGTGGACTCAGAAGCTGCGGGGCACAGGCTTAGCTGCCCCGTAGCATGTGGAACCTTCAGGGCCAGGGACTGAACCCACATCCCCTGGGTTGGCAGGCAGATTCTTACCTATGGGAACACCAGAGAAGTCCCCATCCCCTTTTATAAGAGGTCTGGTCACTGCATTCTTTACTCCTCTTAGGCCATTCAGCACTTTTCCCAACTGTCTTTGGCCTTCAGAAGTGGATAACGAGTGTGGTGTGCTACTGCTGGCTGTAACCGAGCTGCTTGTTAAATACTTAGGAGACAGGTGAGCCGACTGTTAAACCGTTAGCAACTGGTACTGGTCACTGGGAGTGTGTATACCGTGGAGACTGGCAAACACTACAAAAGTCAGGACTTTTAAAAATCTCCCCCAGTCTCCTGAGTGCTGGTCTCCCTCCTCTTTCTTTTTTTGTGGGCTTATCCCATTTTAATTCATTTATTGTGAATTTAATAGAGGTGTGAGAAGGAAGGAAAACTCTGATCTTTGCTAGGTCTGTACTCTTTTCCCAGGACTTTTCTTCTCTAATTAGGCTGGTGGGACTCACAGAGCGCGTTTCAGACAGGTGGTCCGAGAACAGCCCTCTTACCTGCAGATCCAACTCATGGCACCTTTGAGCAATTTCTTCCTTGGCCGACAAAGCTTCATTTAGTTCTTCTGAAGTTTTCTTCAGCTGGGTAGAAACAAAGAGCTACAGTCAACATTGGAATATGACAGGGCAACAGCTAATAACCACACATGTAGAATACAGAACTCCCTTCTCTTTCTGGGGACAGCAGAAATCAAGAACCCTCTTGCAGTAGTCAAAACAAGACATTTCTTTTTTTTTCAATGCTTGATAAATGTTCAATGCACAAATCTGGAAATTTATAAATAAACTTCGCATTGTTTGGAAACGATTTAGACCAAATTTCTGTTGTTAAGAAGCCACTATCTTTGCGTTCTAAGCTTTGTCTTTTCTGAACTTGGAATTTGGTTCTCTAATACATCTTTTATTATCTGGGCTACTTGGTTCTTGGTAATGTTTTGATTCTGTAATAACTGGGAAATTTTACTTTGGTAAAATCTATACATGCTAGAACAAGGGTTCAACTGTTAAACTAAATAGCTAGTGTATTTCAACACAAATGTTCAATCATATTAAACCTCTGTGTTAATTTTGTTTATCAGTTTCAAAATGAAAGGTTTTTATTGTCCTGATTCTCAGCACAAACCAAACAGTCCCGAGCTGGGTCCCAATAAACTCTAAGTTAGCAACGTATGAAAACATTAAAGTTAATTGACTTTTTAGAAGAAAAAAATGGAAGAAAATAAAATTATATTGGCTTTTCACTTCATGTGATCAAAGCTCTGCGTAATGGATACAAAAACAAAATGTGCATTCAAGGCAACAAGTTTAAACTCAGATGCCACAGAGTAAGGAAAAGACAAATTACAATTTGGGCTAAAATCATAGCCTACCCAAAGATTTTCCTGCAAAGCATTTAGAAACCATGGGAAAGAAATGAGAGAAGACAAAGAACACAAAGATTTCTCTTCATGCTATGGAACAGATGTCCTAGAATAGCAGAATACAGCAACTGAGAATGTAACAACATTTTATTAAAAAGCAGTAATTAAAGTTACAAATCAACTTTTCTGTTAAAAACCATAAGAATATATTGCAGAATTCCTTAAAAAAAACATAGTAGCTCCTTAGCGCATTTAAATATCTCCTGACAGACTATTCACATCTTCAGAAAGATGAAAGGAAAAAGAAACTTTTTCTATTGAAGAGTAACATGAAATAAAAGGCAAAATATCTTTTGTGTTCTAAATAAGTCTAGGACTAGATGCATGCCAAGTTCCAGGACTGCATCTGTTTTCTTAAACGTGGCATACAGAAAGCTATCACTAACAGAAAAAGAAAAACCATGACTAGAAAACACAAAATATAATAAAGTTAAGAAGCTAATTTATTTAATAAATTATGTTAGTTACAAGTTGCAAGTTTCATTACAAATGTTTACTGGTGGGCTTCTGTCTATGGGGTTGTACAGAGTCGGACACGACTGAAGCAACTTAGCAGCAGCAGGAAAGTGGCTTTAAAAAAAAAAGTGTAATTCTTGCATGTTAGGTAAAAAATAAAGAATTACACCAATATATTTCACGAGTTGAAACACTCTTTTCATTAACATCCAAAGTTTACCCTTCAACCTCCGCACATACAGAAACAATGCAAAACCAGGTACCTGGCGATCAAGGTCAACATAGGCGTCATTCCCAGCAGACACAGGAGACTCTTTACTCATCAGCTGAAATCAAGATTTAAATGATTACAACCAGAAGACAAAAATGACATTCGACATAATACACTTACAACAACAAACGTGAATGCCTAGCTGCAGGAGAATGGTAAAAATTACAATGAAAAACATAAATGTAAAAGGAACATTTCCTTATGCATCGAAGCTTTGTTCTGCAGCAGGATTAGCCTTCACCTGTGAAAAAGGCTGAGCGCCGAACAATTGATGCTTTTGAACTGTGGTGTTGGAGAAGACTCTTGAGAGTCCCTTCGACTGCAAGGAGATCCAACCAGTCCATTCTGAAGGAGATCAGCTCTGGGATTTCTTTGGAAGGAATGATGCTAAAGCTGAAACTCCAGTACTTTGGCCACCTCATGCGAAGAGTTGACTCGTTGGAAAAGACTTTGATGCTGGGAGGGACTGGGGGCAGGAGAAGAAGGGAACGACAGAGGATGAGATGGCTGGATGGCATCACCGACTCGATGGACGTGAATCTGAGTGAACTCCGGGGATTGGTGATGGACAGGGAGGCCTGGCGTGCTGCGATTCGTGGGGTCGCAAAGAGTCGGACACGACTGAGCGACTGAACTGAACTAAAGATTATACGTGTGCAACTTCAGGGCAGGGCCAGTCATGAGAATCAAGTGTTACCTATCCTCACCACGAAAAAAAGACAAATCTTTAAGCTGAAATGTGGCTAAATATTTTAAAATATTGGCTTTTCAGTACAAAAAACTAGCATCGCTAGGTAACTATTTCTGAAGAATAAACGTGAGTCAGATCAGTGTCAGCCCAAATGAACTGCTGATGCTCAGAGATGACACGTGTGCAAACACATCTCCCTCTCAGCCCCTCCCACCCTTGTGCTGCTCACAGAGAATATCCAGGTGGTGTGTGAGGGTTTGGGGAGAAAGGGTAAAATTCTGACTGTGACAAATGTTGGGGGCAGACAAAAAATGTCCCCATTTTCTCCTGTTTCCCGTCTTATATTCTGTAAAAAGGACAAAAGAGAGGGACGATTAGTAAGGTGGGGACCTCTTATTGAGAGATCTTGTCACCTCAGCCTTTATCCCACTCTTTACAGAGCTGCTCTGCTCAGCTGCACCTTCTTCTCTGTATCAGTGGTTCTCCAAGTGAGGTCCCCACACCAACACCAGCAGCATCCTAAGAACTTGCCAGAAACGCACATTTTTGGGTCCCCGGCTCAGATTTACTGGATCAGAGACTCTGGGGTTAGGGTCCAGGACGCACACTGAAGTTTGACAACCACCGCTCTCTAATCCTGTCATGAGAACAGTCAAAGTCCCTTAGCATAATTAGGAAGAGAAAAAAAATCCCAGGAAGTATAAAAAAAAAAACTGGCTTCAATTTTTTTATGCTTTCATGTTAAGAATATTAATAAAAAGATGTTCAAAAGAGTTTTCTTCCAATTGGGGGAAAGAAAACAACAACTCAACACAGAGAAGATGAAATTCAGAAAAAAAATACAAAAATAAACCCATTATCCTACCATCCGGAAATAACCACTTCTGTAATTCTGAACTATGTAAGAAGCCACCTGTGCCACGGGCCACACACAGCTCAAGTAAGAAAGGCAGCTCAGTGGTAAGGGCTGTGAGGGGTCGGATTCAGGGCAGGGGCGCAGGGGCTGGGTGGAAGCGTTGTCCTTCGTTCTTCTTCCCGTCCCCACTGTTACATGTTAGTTCACGCCTGGCACCCCACGCCCAACACCGCCTTCTCCAGGTCACTCACAGACAGGGGGTCTGCCCGCCCCTCCCTCCCGGGGCCTGCGCCTCCGTACTCCCCTCTGGTTTTCACTCTTACAGGCACTTCCCGCCTCACTCTGCTCAGGCTCTCCGGTGAACATCACTGCTGTGCCTGCCCAAAGTTTACTCTTTTGTCGCTTCTCTTTGGCAATCGCCTCACTCCAGATGTCGGCTGACACAGTTCAGTTCAGTTCAGTTGCTCAGTCGTGTCTGACTGTTTGCGACCCCCTGAACCGCAGCACGCCAGGCCTCCCTGTCCATCACCCACTCTCAGAGTCCACCCAAACCCATGTCCATCGAGTCAGTGATGCCATCCAAACATCTCATCCTCTGTCGTCCCCTTCTCCTCCTGCCCTCAATCTTTCGCACCATCAGTTCAGTTCAGTTGCTCAGTCGTATCCGACTCTTTGCGACCCCATCAATTGCAGCGTGCCAGGCCTCCCTGTCCGTCACCAACTCCCGGAGTTCACTCAGACTCACATCCATCGAGTCAGTGATGCCATCCAGCCATCTCATCCTCTGTCGTCCCCTTCTCCTCCTGCCCCCAATCCCTCCCAGCATCAGAGTCTTTTCCAATGAGTCAACTCTTCTCATGAGGTGGCCAAAGTACTGGAGTTTCAGCTTCAGCATCATTCCCTCCAAAGAAATCCCAGGGCTGATCTCCTTCAGAATGGACTGGTTCAGCATCTGTTTAATCAGTTACCTTCTCCTTCTGGCCTAGGCTTCGTGGTCTACTATTTGGTTTTAATATAATCAATTCTCTTACTTTAGTACTTTCTCCCAGGGAAAATCTCAATCCGAAACCAACCCAACCACCTTTCTCTTCTGGCTGTAAACCCTGACTGCTAAGTACTGAGACAGTCAAGGTATTTTTTAAACCACAAAACATGACGTACAGTTTCCAGGGTCAGCTAGGCCTTCAAAGTTGCCCCAAAGTATAGCTGCTTCCCCATCAGCAGTCTCTTTATTCCATTAAAGATTATTGCAAACCTTTCCTGCTTCTCAAACCTCAGCAACTCTCCCTCCTCTTTATGACCAGACTTTGCCTTCAGGTAAGAAATTCCTCAGTTTCCTGTAGAACTGATAGCATTCATGCCCACCCTTCCTCCTTTAATCTGGTTAAAACAGAAGTGCCTTCCTCCCACTACAGGCTGATCCCTCCACTTAACCTCCCAACCCTGTCTCTTCCCAGCTTCTCAGACTATGGACCACTTACCATTCTTGTGTCATCTCAACCTCTCTCTTGCTCTCTCCTGTGGCTTCCTCCTATTAGCATTTAAAGAACTGAAGGACTATTATGTATTTGACTACAATTCACATTTCTCCAAAGAAGATACTATAACACGGCCAGGAAACACGTGAAAAGAAGCTCAACATCACTAGCCTGGAGGGAAATACAAATAGGCCACGATGAGAAAACACCTCCTTATCCACTCAGATGAGGGGCAGTTACAAAGGCCGACGATGGGGGAGAGGAATCAGAAGCCGGGGCACTGCTGGGGGCAGTGGACAGCGATGCCAGCACCTGTGGGAAGCACCCTGGCACTTCCTCAAAGTTATACACAGGGACACCACATGCACCAGCAATTCAGTCTCGGTATATATTCAAAAAAAATTAAAAACAGGTGCTCAAAAAAACACAACAACCCCATATACACATTCACAGCAGCACTGCTCACAACACCCCAAAGGTGGAGACAACTCAAGTGTCCACTGACAATCCATAAACACAGCGAGGCCCACCCACACCGGGGACGACCGTTCAGCCACAAAGGTGAAGGTGGTGAAGTCGCTCAGTCGTGTCCGACTCTTTGCGACCCCGTGGACTGTAACCTACTAGCCTTCCCTGTCCATGGGATTCTCCAGGCAAGAATACTAGAGTGGATTGCCATTTCCTTCTCCAGGGGATCTTCCCGACCCAGGGATCAAACCTGGGTCTCCCGCATCGAAGGCAGACACTTTAACCTCTGAGCCACCAGGGAAGCCACAAAAGGAGCTGAATATTGAGACGTGCTACAAAATAACCTTGAAAACGGCAAAGTTTATAGTTATGTGTATCTTACCACAATAGGAAAAAACCGCAATCAGTAGCACCTGAATAAAGACAATACAATCATCTTACAAAACTCCTTCAACTCCACACATCTGTCCAGCCCCCAGGCCCTCCTGCAAGGCCTGATCAGCCCACGCTCGACCTGACCCTGTAACTCAGGTCAACTCCCATCCTTCTCAGCGGACGGTTACTAAGGTCGCATCTGCTCTCCTTTTTCTGGCCATATTTTCCTCCAATCCATCCTTCTCATTGCCTAGAGTTTCTCAGATACAGACTTCACTGTGTTTTCTCCTTGAAAGTCTATTCACTGGTTTCCAAAATTCCAACTCGTTCAACATCCTACTGATTTGGGGGCTCTCCTGCCTCACCTCCAGCCCCCACCACCTCCCACGTCTGCTGAGCGAAAGCAAACTTTCCAGAATGTCAACAGTCTCCGGATGGCTGGAGGCTTTCTCTTCTGCATTCTCCTGTTTTTCTATAATAAAAGGTACTGTATATTTAGCCAGGTTTGCAGCTCCCGTGTCCCCCCCACCCCGCCCCCGAGGACTGCACCTCGTCTCCTCCCCCAGGGCTCAGCTGAGACGCCATGTCCTCTAGTAAGCCCTCCTCACTGTCCCCATACCGACTGACTTTTCCCCCGACGGTGATTTTCACTCTCAACACTGGAGGTGTCTGAACTCCTTGTCTGGCCAGCTCTTCCTCTAGACTCGCGCCCTGTGTGGCAGGAGACCACGTCTCCCTTCTCCACGGCTGTATCCACCGGCAGGCTGCTACTGTCCCTCTGCATTCTAAACACCCAATGGGTATCTGCTAAGTGAACAAGATGAATATGCACACAACAGACATCACCTGAACATTCACCTGTACATACCTTTTCATACATTGCTTTGTTCACTTGACATTTTAAAGGTCTTCCCTTTGTCGGAAGATACCTTTCTTTTGGTGACAAATTTTTATCAGTTCAGTTCAGTCGCTCAGTCGTGTCTGACTCTTTGCGACCCCATGAATCGCAGCACGCCAGGCCTCCCCCTCCATCACCAACTCCTAGAGTTTACTCAGACTCACGTTCATCAAGTCAGTGATGCCATCCAGCCATCTCATCCTTGGTCGTCCCCTTCTTCTCCTGCCCCCAATCCCTCCCAGCATGAGTCTTTTCCAATGAGTCAACTCTTCGCATGAGGTGGCCAAAGTACTGGAGTTTCAGCTTTAGCATCATTCCTTCCAAAGAAATCCCAGGTGGAGGTGCTATAATGTCACCTTCTTGCCAATGGAAATACACTATTTTCACATTTTCGTTAATATAAAATAGGCTGATAAAGTTGTGCCCAATCATGGCCTGAATTTCTACATAATTCCTTGGGATAAGATTCACAGAATGAAAATCACTCAGTTACAGATTTCAGTGAGAAAGAAAAACCCAATTAAAGATACCTTTTATTATAGAAAAATTTGAGAATGCAGAATAGAAAACATCCAACCATGTGGAGACAGTTAACATTTTGGAAAGCTTGTTTTCACACATCTTAATTTTGACTGTTTAACAAAAATGGGATTATACTGCTTGCATGTTCCGTATCCTACCTTTTTAAACCTAATATGTTAGAAACTTGGCCCACGTCATTACTTTTCAAAAAATATGCTTTAATGCTTACATAAAATGCCAACATATGGTTGAATCATGAAAATTTGTCTGTCCCCCTGTTGCTGGGCAGTGAGGTTATTTCCAGTGTTTCAGTCCCAGAAAGGAAGGCTGAATAAACAGACCTGGGGTGACACAGCACAGCCTTAAGGCGTGGGCTCTGTGTTGTCCGAGTTCTAACTCTGCCGCTGCTTCTGGTGTGAACCTGAGCTGGCTGCTCACACTGTCGAGGCCTCCATCTCCTCTCTTCTAAAATGGGGACAGTGACAGTACATACTTCAAAGGATGAGATGTAACCTTTTAAAATGGTTTTAAATTTTGGTAAGATATTTATAACATAAAGCTGTCATTCTATCGATTGTTACGTGCACACTTCAGCAGCATTAATCGCAGCGGCAGTGGCTGTTGAGTGAGTTAGTATTAACAGATGTGATGTGTTTACTGAGTGCCAGCAAAGAGCGGGTGTGGATATACGCTTGCTATTACTATTATCGCTGTCTACCTTTGTACTTCGGACTTCCTCAGGATAAATTCCTAACAGTGGAATTACAGGATCAACCACAAGAACGTAGGGACAGTTAGCGGCCCCCTTATTATTTCTTCCTGTTTTTGCTTAGTAACAGGACCTTCATGTTCTGGCTGGGTCTGTGAGCACCTGAAATAAAGAACACATGCTCCAGCTTCTCCGAGTGCCAATGTGAGAAACAGCTGGATAACAAGCATGAGAATTCCTAGACGTTTCCTAAGAGGCGGTGGAGAACCTTCCTTCGGGCCTGTGTGCTGATCAGGACGCGATGTGAGGACGCGATGTGAGGACTGGTGCACACGCCGCCAGGGCAGACCACAGGGCTGGAATCACGTGTTTGGGATGGCAGACAATGAGCAGCACAGAGCCGGGCTCCTGATGCCCACAGAGCCAACCCGAGACCACTTAAGGGCAATTCAGACTCCCACCTCGCTCTGGTGACCGTCGCTGTGTTATCAGAATGCTCACAACCCTGAGTCTTACTCTCCTACCCTGATCAGTGCTAGACTGCCAAACCGATCCTCTGTTAAAAGCTTTGCTTTGTAGTAAGGTCCTGTGTAATAAAGAATACTCTGGCTGACCTCTGTCCTCATGTATTAGAGGGAGGGTTGGGGCTTTGAGCCACTGGGTATCAGCCTGACTTCTGGGGAGGAGGGTAGGGGGAGGGTGCTGGAAATTCCGTGCAAACTCGTGGCCAACAACCCAATCATTCATACTTATAAACGAAGCCCCACCAGACTCTGGACATGAACGCGTAGGTGGACGTCCCCGGTCAGCAGCAGCACTCTGCGTAGCGTCACACATTAATGTGCCAGAGGTACCAGCCCTTGATTCCACAGGGAGGGACAACAGGGACTGAGCTAAGGGCCCTCCCAGACCTCCACTGTAGGCAGTCACCATCACTGAGCTCTACAAGTCATTCTAGCAAACAATCTCATCTGAGGGTGAGCGGGAACCTCTGCATTCAGTCAGTCGGCTGGACTGAGCAGAAGATACTTCATTTGCATTTAGCATTTCTCATGTTTGTCTGCTGTATTTTTTCCTGTTACTTACTTACAGTCTACAGTTCCTTTAAAGGTCTCTCCCATTGCTTTTACGATTAAAAACATCTCCCCTCCTTAGATCCACCAGTTACTAATCTGTATTTCGTTTGCAATACTACAGTTCTATGTTTAACATCTGATGGAGTTAACAGCATGCTGCCCCAAAACATGCGCCCTGGCCTGTGGACTATTTCAGGCTGAAGGAATTGAGAAAGAACAGGGGCAGGAAAGGTTTCCTGACCTTCCTTGGAAGCAGGTCTTAAGCCTTCTCGGCAGAGGTACCCTCCCAACGTCAGAGGAGAGACGTATCCTTGCCTCCCAGGTCACAGGGAAGCGAGAGGAACCTGAACACCAGGACCCGCTGCTACCCTTTTCCTGCCCTGTCACACTTTCCCACAAGACTCTCCACTCTTCATCAAATCCGTGCAGGCTGAAACACTTCTGCAGCCTTCTTTTATTCACAAAGCTTCTTGTGTTGTGTGAAACTTACATTAAATACGGTTGCATGCTTCGCTGTTGTTAATGCTTGTGTTGTTGTGTTTTAGAGGCCCCAGCAGACAACTTGGAAGGGTAGAGGAAAAAAGTATTTTTCCTCTCCTACAGTTGCAAATAAACATTCATCTAGAAATTGCTTTGAGTCTGGCAGGAGGTAAAGACCGATTTTCTTCCAAACAAGAGACCCATACTTAGGTGTGAGGCAGTCTGCAGGTTAAGACAGATACTACTTAAAGTGGGTTTAAGGATCAGTCAGTCTCCTACTCCTAATTCATCAGTGTATTTAAAAAAATTCAGAATAGTCACCAAATATCTACACCTGCAAGAGGAATGTTTACCATTTAAAATGAAAATGAGATAAGCCAGAGCGTAAGTATAAAGAAGAGATTCTCAGAAACTAAGTAGGAGAATGTCTCTAAAACTTCTAACTCAGACGCTCAGACTCGAGTTTGTCCCTTTAACCCCTGAGGACTGTAAGCACAAAGGTCCACGTACCTCCTGGATGGCCGTCATGACAACATGCTGCACAGACTCCTCCATCACCATGATGGCTTGGATGTACTCTGAAAGCAAGAACAACCTGGAATGTCAGTGTTCGAGTGACGGGCAACCAAGGGAGCAAAGGCTAAGGCTTCAGCACTTCTGGCAAGGAGCTTCCTGTGTTCTGATTCTTCCTTAGAATTTCTCGTCTGTGGTTAAATACATGTGTTGGAGGTAAAGTGAAAGCTGAAAACCAACACATTTCTTTTCTGAAATCGACTCTCCCCTTCCCCATCAAGTTAAGGCTACAGCTCAAAGTCCCAGGAATGGAGAATTTCAGGATTGTAAAGTTAATGAAACGGTAAAGCCTAAGGCCAAGAAGGAAAGGACTCTGGATTCTGTTCCTAAAATTTAAACATCTTTCACATTGTTCTGTGTTACATGTTATGAAACTTTCACGTCTATGTTTTATTCTTATGTGACATCCAAGCATTGTATTGAATTGAATTGTACTGAATTGTCTAATTTCTTGTTGTTCAGTTGCTAAGCCGTGTTCAGCTCTTTGCGACCCTAGGGACCGCAGCATGCCAGGCTTCCCTGTCCCTTCTCTGTTCCCTGGAGTTTGTTCAGAAGCGTGTCCATTGAGTCGGTGATGCCATCTAACCATCTCATAATGGTAATTTTTACCTTAATATTTTCTACAATTAAAAAAAAAAAACTTAGGGAATCTGAGAGCTGCTTAGAACAAAGAATTAAGATGGTTTTAAGACAGAAACTGCTATCATAGTTTAAAAATACTGTGCAACCCTGGGCTTTAAATTAATGATCCATATCTTTAAAAAGTGAAAGCACTAATTTCGTCAATCTTGTCCTCACCACTGCCAAAAAAGAGAAGGATCCCTGAGTTGTTAGTAGTGACCTAGTTGGGAAAAAAAAAATTTCTTGCCTTGTAAAAAAGCCCTAAAGTAGTTTTATTTTCAGATCCAATAATAGATGAAAAAGTGAGGATGAAGCATAAAAAACCAATAGGCCAGGTGGATTTCAACAAATGTGGTAAATATATTTTAATAATAAATGTTTCAAAAATTAAAGTCATTAGGAAATTTTAGCCTTAATCTGCTCCTCTCCACTCTATATCCATAAAAACACCAAAAAAACTGTCAACATTCTAATTGAGATAAAGGGAGTCCGACTGTGCAATTGTTATAGTGATCTTTTGGCAAGAGACTCCTGAATCTTTAATGCCAAACTATAATCCTTTGCTTGACAGGTAACTTGTTTAAAAAAAAAACCAATGTGACTGCATTATTAAATCATGACATTCTAGTTGTTAATACCGAAGCTTCTAGTTAAACAAAACACGTTTTTAAGGAAGTACTGCCCTAAGGGTACTCCAGCAAATGTGTGGCGATGCACTCAGACATACACAACACATTACATGCGTAAGCCACGGGCGCTGTCAGAGGTGGGAATCGTGGACGTCGTAACTGAGTCACTCACTCTGGTTAAGAAAGAAATTCCTTTAGTCTGAGCTCAAGGTTTTGTTCATTAGGTCTACAAGCGTTGGGAACAAGGCACGGAATTTCCCGGCTACGGGGCCGCTGGCACGGCTGGGAGCAGAATGGAAGGCTGAGACTGGGGGCAGGGGCGCAGGCTGGTTGGTGGGGAAACAGGCGACAGCCCCGGGGGGCGTGCGGAGGGGGCGAGCGGCGGGGCGGGGGGTTAGTCAGGTGTGAGAGGGGAAGCGTTAGTTAAGAAGCGGTGTTGCCACGTCAAGGCCCTTCCCCGCGAACACCGTAAAATGCTGGATGACATAAAATGACGTGAGAACCAGGTTAGTGCACGCTTTTTGAAAAGTAGAAAAAAAAAGTAAGTTAAATCTTAAAAGTTAAAAATCCAAGCATGTACGACTGCTGGGCGCAGACTCAGGAGCACTGGAAAATGAGGTGGGCTGTATCAGAGAGCTTATCCTGCAAAGCGAGTGTCTAGGTCTAGAGCTTACAGCACAAAGAGTACCAAGGTCTCGTGTGGAAGAGACACAGGGTTTTGTCCTCACTGGCCTCTCACGAGCAAGAGATCTGGGGCGAATAATACTTATATGAGTCTCGGTTTCCCAGTCTACAAAAAGTACTTTTTGTTGGGTTACCAGGCAGAAGGGAGACAGTCAGTTAAGTATTATTATTAGTGTGTTTTTACTACTAATCTTTGCTTTTTCAAATCCGCCACTGTGTATCTGCCCTGGTTTGAGAAGTCAGGTAGCCGAGATAAATGGGCGCTGAGCCAATGCTCTGAACAGTGGCTCTTCACTCTAGGAACTGAAAAACATCCTCTGAACAGAAACCACGTGTTTCTGCCACACTTTACGGATTACAGAGCAAACACACACACACGGGTTCACTGACTCCTCACGACAACCGGGTGTCACGCCCTCACTCTGGCCACGAGGAAGCAGGCCGAACACCGAATCCCGGGATGGGAGGTAGATGGCAAACCCCCGGCCAGCCTCATAGCTTGTGTCCCGCGGGCCCGGGACAGGGACACTCAGCAGCCCAGAGATTCACAGCATTTGATGCAAGCTCTCAGCTGCGCTCCTGAGGACAGAGAACGCCCTCTGGACAGCGGGGTGTTAAAATCCTGTTCAGAGTGTTCACTGCTCGCATAAGTTTCAGGGAAGAACTCAATCTAGGTGTTACACAGAACACGTGGTCTGTGTGAGAAGCTCAATGAATGCTATGGATTTCTTTCCCATAGACTACAGATATAGGTAACATTTTCATCTTTTCCTATTTGGACCCTGTAACCAGCCACTCTTAATGGTTACACACTTCCAAGAGCTGAGAACTCTCCTAACAGAATTTATCTGAATTTAATGAACTATGCTAAATAATTTTCATCTGCCTTTTAAAATCAAAGCACCTACTTAGAAATGCCCGTCCCACTCAACTTAGAGTTCTACGAGGGCAGGTACTAGGTCGACTGTCTGACACTGTCCCAAACCCAAGCGTGATGCATATATTCAGTTAAGTGTCTATGAAATAAATCCTTCAATCTAAAATATCTAATTTTAGGCAAATTATATATCTTGCCATCTAAAATATCAAATTTTAAGTTCCCATAGCTGAACTGATCATAGGTATTAATTACTATTAATCAGTAATTAATTTGGCTGGACCTTGTCCAATTAACAGTAAATTTCATCAGACTTGGTGTAGTTAAAAATAATCTACTCAAAGAATTAGGTAGCCTTGCAGAAAGGGGAAGGACATTATTGCAATCAAATTTGTTCTAACCTGTAAAACTCTTTTTAAGCTTGAAAACAGATTACTGGCAAAATAGTAGAAAAGGGCATTCTTCATGAGTAGCCTTAAGATGTTCTCGTTTGAACATATGATCTGTATACACGTATGATATGAACTACTTTCCTCGGTTATTTTACATGCATGCGCTAACTTCAAATATGTTACCTTGCTTCTGTTCGCAGTTCACAGCACAGCCTAGAATGAGCTGAAGCATCCTTCCCAGCTCTGCGGCGTCAGAGTGCTCCGCAATCAGGTTCACATCGGGAAGGGTGAAGTCATTGATCTGCTGCCCTAGAATCTGGCCAGAGAGGGACACTTCAGAGCTGCAGTGACATCCACACGGCCAAACAGAATATCCGATGAGAGAGCAGTCGTCACACCGGCAGCTCCGGCTCAGAGCAGAGCTGTCTGGCCGACCTCACTCCCAATTCCTAGTTCTACCTCCCGCGCGTAAGTTATAACCCTCCTGAGTTACAGCAACTTAGTCTCTAATCTCCTGTGTGGTGTGGACACTGCTGAGCCCCCCAGTTTCCCCAGAGGACTGGCTGTGCACTCCCTAGAGAAGTGGAGCCCAAGAAGCTCTGAAACCCGGGGCAGCAGAAAGAGCAAAAACTGAATGTAGGTTCACGCCGGCAGCAGCAGGATTCCCCTGGCCACTTTCACTCCATGCGACTCCAAAATGCTAATAGCAAGATGCCCATATCAGGAAAGAGAAGGGACAGTAGCCCCAAATGAAGTATCTGAGGACAACTGGGTAGGTTTCTGTCCGATGACGGCACAGTGAAGACGACCCTAAGAGCACGAAAGCGAGAGCAATGAGGCTGCAGTTGGGAGGTGAGCAAAGAGCTGTGAAAGGGGAGGAGCGGGGGCCACGTGGCATCCGGTGGATGCTGGTAAGAAGTGAGGGTTTCATTTTCAACACAGCAGGGAGACCAAGGAGAACAATGTGGGGGCAAGAGTGACGGAACTGAATTTCCATTAAAAAAAAAAAAGCAGCCTGGCTTGAGAGTGGAGAACAGACGGCAGAGGGGCAAGAGCGAGGCCAGCGCCGCCAGCGGGGCTACACCAGCGACCCGAGCCAAAGCTGACGGCGGCCTGCCGGAGGGCGCTGGCAGCAGAGACGGAGAAGATGGCACTCTGGGGAGTTAGCCAACAGGCCTTGCTGAGGGCACCAGGAGGAGGAGGACTGCGGGACGGCTTGCAGGGCTTGGACTTGACCAGGAGGGTGGATGGCGGGGCCGCGTGCTGAGATGATGAGGGCAGGTAACCTAAGCACAGACGTAGGCTTAAATGCAAGTCGGTTTGTGGAGAAAAACAGTAAGGAAATAACGGGTGTTTCTAGGCTGTGGCGTGTCCATTTGCTATCTGTGATCGCGATTCTTTTCCCCATCGCTGTCCTGACCATCCTGATACAGACTCAGTGGATAAACGGAGTTAATCTTAGGATGGGATTCTGCCAAGGAATAAGACGGAAGCAGGGAAGGGACTTGTGATTAATTTTGCACCTTCACGAGTAAGGAAAGATAGGAGAGAATTAACAGAAGAAAGGAAAGCTTACATAAATGAGTAACCCCTCACAAATTATTATTATTTATCTAAAAATCACTTAATAGCTGGTTTCCTGAACCAACATCATAAAGACTATACGATGGAAAATAAAGCTGATTATTAATTCTGAGTTAATTTTTCCTTTACTTGAAACTATTTTCAAGTACTGTAAAATTAAACTATCCTATAGTAATACTTCCAAGGAAAATGAAAAAAATGTCCCTTACCTCATGATTGTAATCCAGGATTCCTTTCAAAATTTTCTTTAAGTTGCTTATCTGTTTAAAGAGAGAAAAAAACAACTGGGTCAAAGCCAACCACAGGTGAAAACATACTTTAAGCTAAAAAATTTCTGAATCAACCAATCACTCTTGTTAATCATAAAGTAAGCATAAAAAATAAATTCAACAGTACATTTGAATCACCATCATAAAAAAGGACTCTGACTGGTTTATTTGATCTAAGAGATTTATAAAGAAAAGTAATTAAGCTTCCAATTATTAAATTAAATTTTCAATGTTCTGACCACATTGACAGAATCAGAAAGTAATTGCAGACTTAACAGTAGGATTAAAGTATGCAGATTTTCTGCAGGGAAATAAAAAAAAAACGTGGCATCCTTACTGAAGACTTGCGTTCAGTGCCGTTTTCCCCAGAAAAGCAGAGTTACATCTTACACAGAGGTTAAGTTCTAAAGTTAGAGAATTAAGCAAAAATTATAGTCAAAATTATCCTCGCAAAGCAACCTATGAAAACAGGTTGTCACCTATGAAAGAATGTCTCAGAGCAACCTATGAAATAGGTTGTCACCTATGAAAGAATGTCTCTTAAGCTCCTCCATGGTCAGAAAAAGAGCGTGTCCACTCAGCTGAGACCAAGGAAATATTTAGGAGCCATTATAAAGACTATATCTTTAAATGTTTGTGCCATGCTCAGCACTGCAAGACAACAACGCTATCAGGAGCGTCTCAGCAACAAGACAGGCTGGGGGACTAACACCCAGGCAGCTCTGGGCGCAGGCTCCTGCTCTCGCCGCCTGGGTGAAATCACCGGCGCAGTCACTGCACTACTTCCTACAGACTTGCACATCCCCCCTTGTTTTGTGGACCCAACTCGTACGGCTGGATCTGTGTCAGGATGCACACACGGCGGGACTCCTTTGATCATCCACCTGGCTGCCCCTTCTGGATGCTCCTAGCGTGAGACATCCTAGGACAGAGGGCAGGAGCGGTGGGAGCCATCAGAGGAAAGGTTCCACGGCAGCGGGGTTCAGGGTCATCGAAGCCATACTTAGTTTTAAGGGAGGACAATAAACTGAAAACATCATCCTTAAAAAAAAAAGACTCATAAATAAAACATGTTCACATCCCTAAGAACATCTGGAGTCATGGGAAATATATACTTTCTTTGATTCTATGGTGTTCATTTATCTTTTAACATTTTAACTTAGAAAAAGTCTTGAAGATCAATGCATTCGTTTAAAACAGTTTATTCTCCACTGGAAAAAACTACAAATCTTATTATTCGTTCATCAATGGTATCTTAAAATCAAAGGCATCTTAAAATTTAAGAAATACAGCTGAAGAAATAGAACACAGGATATGATACAGAGAACAGGAATGCAAACCACAGCGGTGCCTTTCAGTTCTGAACATGAAGAACGCGATGAACATTCTCCCTTCTCTGGGTTACTGCCCTGCCACCCTCCCGACACTGACGACCGTGTGGGTTTGTGTGTGTGTCTGTGTACAAACCGTGTACACAGGTGTGGGGCATGCAGCTCCTTCAGTAGCAAACATGAGCTGATAAGCAGCCTGATTTCTATGTCATAACACGAAAGAGCTGCCTCTGTAACTATCTATTCTTGAAAGGCTACTTCGAAATTAAAAACAGCGCCATTAAGCAGCATCCGTTAACTTGAGTTTAGTGAAAAAGAGGAATTAGATTCTGTCAGACTCAATGTCTAGTCAATGAATAAGTATTTTCCTCAAACATGTGCTTTATGGAAATATAAAAACAAACCAAGCTTGGCCCATTATACATCCAGGAATTTCACAAGCTCACTCATCTGTATTTGAGTCGCTACTAAGCTGTATCAAGGGCTTCCCTGGTGGCTCAGTGGTAAAGAACCCGCCAGTCAACGCAGAAGATGCAGGTTCGATCCCTGGGTCAGGAAGATCCCCTGAAGAAGGGCACGGCAACCCACTACAGTATTCTTGGCTGGAGAATCCCATGGACAGAGGAGCCTGGTCGGGCTACGGTTCATGGGGCTGCAGACTTTTAGTGGACACGACTTTTAGTGAGTAAATAACAAACAACAACAAGTTGTATCAAAAATAAAGCTTCTAGAGTTCTCCACACTGCCAGTTATGAACACAGAATGGTTTTGTGTAATTAAGATTACAGAGGTGGAGAGGGAGGCGGCAGTGGCCGAGGACCTAGGCGATGCGGGTGGTGTGTGCGGAGGTGGGACGTGCATGTGGACAGAGCCAGGCGGGGCTGCATACACTCTGCAGTCCCTCACATCAGTCCTTAGGCTTCACAGAAACCAGGGGATCGGTACACGGAAATTCTCTGTACCTTTCTTTTCCCAACCCGCTATGAGGCTATAATCATTTCAAGACAGAAAGGTAAAAAAACATGATTTACAGATGGGCTGTGATCTGTATTTTTAAAAATAAAATGAAAACGTTACTGCATAGACCAAGGTTACATGCACGTACACTTAGGCGGGTGGGAGGCTCCCTTGTGAACTGCATTTCTCACTGTGGGTTTCGGTCAAAGATGCTTGAGTACTGAAAACTAAGGTTATTAGGATGGAAATAAAAATAATTCATTCTCTGAGTGTTGTGGACACAGTTAATAATGATCAATATTTCCTCATCTTTAATAACAGTAGCAACTAACATGACTTTCCTAAGTACATTACATGTGTTAACTCATTTATTTCCGTGGGGTAGACCCTGTCACAACCCTCATTGTACAAATGGGAAACTCAGGCTCTGGAGAGCTGAAGACTTGGCCGGGGTCGTGAGCGCTGGGCTGGGCTGTGGACACAGGCAGCCCGGCTCCGGAGCCTGATCACTGCACAGCATTGTGGTGAGCAGCTTCAGCTCACCCATCTTTAGTTCTAGACTATTCACCAAACGCTATTTCAGACACATCAGACCAAAAGTCAACAAGTGTCACGGTCACCCAAGCAAAGGACATAAAAATAAAATACCTTTAGCCTCCAGTTATCTCCTACTTCAGTTTTGATTCTGTTTAACCAATTTTCATCAAAATACGCAGGATCTCTGCAAATAAGAAAAGGCTAGCATATTAAGATCATGTAGCTCTCAAGCTAAAACAAAACACGCACACACACAAACATAACTGAAATTCATTTTGCATCATGACTTAATTGTGATGTAAAAATGTATTTGACACATATAAGTCACAAAATACATGAGACTGAATGCAATTACATTGTTTCTCTAAAATCAACATTTATCAGCTCATTAAAAACATTTTTTAATCAAAAACAAGCTAAAAGGTAAAAAGTGATTACATAAAGTTAAATATATTTTTAAAATTATACACTAATCTAGAACTAGTAGATACCACACTGATATCTGAAAGCAGTCAAAGTCAATGACAATTGTTTTAAAAAGGTCAATGAAATCTACTAGGAAGAAGGTTAAAATAAGCTATTCAGTTAATATTTCAATGCCTTTCATCCCCTGCTACTTTGAAGGTCACCAACAACATTACTAAAATTTTAATGTGCTTAAATAATATAAACAGAGACCTGTTTATGTAATAGTAGGCATCAGACAAAACTGGATACTGTTTCTGTTTGCAGAAGCCCTAAATCTAAGATAACACTTGGATTCCGTGTGGACAAACAAACCAAAACAAGGATATAACCTGAATGTACTTATGCTTATTTTTCTTAGGAAACCCTCCATAACTTCTATAAATACTAGAAAGGAAGAAAGAAAGAAAAAGCTTTTAGCCTGGCATGATATTTACCTTGAAGTTCTTGACACAGATCCTCTAAGAAATTAAATTGTATTTGTTCAAGAAGACCACAGGTTGAACACCTCTGACCTGCTCTAGCCAAGTGCTGAGTTCAAAGATCTATTCACAACATAACTGTCTCCATTCACCCAAAAAAATGTAAATGTAACAGCAACCAGAAAAACATGTTAGGACAAAATCAGCAGTCTCAATTTAAACTATCACTCAAATTGATATGCACAATCAATACTAAATTTCAAGTTATCTTTAAATGAAATAACATGCTATCTAGAGTTTCAAAATTTTATTACTAAAAAAGAAAGATGTACTTATTTAGGCATATGTATTTATGAAAAAAGTTATGAATAAGTTATCTCTACAGAAATCTGCTATGATTATTTTTGAAGCTTGTACCAAAGTTGACATATTCACTTTATTGTCTCTTTAATTTTTTAATTGAGATATAATTCACAGATCATACAACTCACCTGTTTGAAGTGGATTTTATATATTCACATTACCACAATCAAGTTTTAGAACTTCTCCATCATCCCCCAAAGAAATCCTTTATTCATTTAGCCACCACTCCTGTTTCTCTTTTTGGCCACTAGGAATCACTAATCTGGTTTTTACCTTCATGAGTTTGCTGTTTTGTACGTTTCATGAAATTATGCACTGTGTGGTTTTGTGTGTCTGCTTTCCTTCATTCAGCATGTTTATTAAAGTTCATCCATGTTGCAGCAATGTGTCATCCCTTCTTTCCTTTTTAAGGCTCAATAATATTCCATTTATGGATACACTATACTTTTGTTTATCTATTCATCAGTTTATATACATGCTTCATGTGGGTATGTGCCTAGGAACGGAATTGCTGGGTCCCCTAACAACTCTGTTTAACACGTGAAAGATGACTAAACTGTTTTCCAAAGCAGCTGTACTTTACATTCTCACCAGCAGCACACATCAGCTCCATTTTTTCCAGTCTCGCTGTTTGGTGCTATCCCTCTTTTTAGCTCCGTCTGTCAGAATGGATGTGAAGTACTGTTTCACCGTGGTTGTGATCTGCACTGTCTTAATAACTGACAATGTGGAGCATCTTTTCACGTGTTTATTGGCCATCTGTATATCCTCTTTGGACAAGTCTATTCAGAGTCTTTCCAATTTAACAATTGGGTTTTTGTTTTTGAGTTGTTAGTTTTTGGTTTTGCTTTTTTTTTTTCAGTATTCAGGATAAAAGCCCCTTATCAGGACATAAGATGTGTAAATACTTTCTCGCATTCTGTGAGTTATCTTTTTACAACTTCTTGATGGCACAATTTGTGGCACAATTGTTTTTAATCTTGATAAAGTTCAATTTCATCTATGTCTGCCTTTTGTATTATATCTAAGAAGCTTTTGCTTAATTCAAAGTCAGGAGGACTTATTCCTATGTCTTCGTCTATGATTTTCAACAGCTTCAGTTTTAAATGTAGGTGTGTTTTCGGTAGGTTATGACCCATGTGCATAGTGTAAGTAAACGGTCTAACTTCATTCTTCTGCATGTAGATATTCACACTCAACTATTTTTCTTCCAAGCTTAATGCAGCTTCTTTAGTCGAAACTAATTTGAGCAAAACTGCAAAAAGAAGGAACTTGCGGAAGACGCTGAGGTACGCTGTGGTACAGAAAGGCAGTGGGGCCTCCTCGAGAACTAGACCAAGGACAGGAAGGCTGTTAGGAGTCTAGACAGTACTCGCCTGACTTTCCCCTTTGCTTCCACTCATCCATAGGTTTTCTCTCTGAAGACCAGCTTTTTCTGTGTCTCCACACATGCTCCAAGTCTTCACCATGCCAGTTCAAGGAGAAAGTTTTGATGAGCAGCCCCTAGCCAATCCCAATTCTAAATTCCCAGGAAACTGCCAGAGTTTCCATCCCCAGTCTGACTGTCATGTGACCAGAAGGATGGAGTGGGACACACACTGGGCAGACAACCCCTCAAAAAAAGAGGCCTCTTGGGTTAAAACCTCTTGCAACAATAGATTATGCAAAGAAAAAATGAAAATGTAAGTGAATTCTACTAAAATATTAAACAATTATCATGAAAATAATTCAGAAAATAAAAAATTCTGTATTTTAATACTTAAATCACTGAAAAAACCATAATCTAAAAATCATTATCACTGCCAGCCAAGTAACAGTCTTTTCAAATAAGAAGGACTCAAGAGCAGGGCAACTTGTGAGTCTGGTGCTAAGTGGGGGATGCTCACCCAAAGCCAAAGGCACACTAGACTTACTGGTTGAGTTGCGATTCAGGGTCACACAGCTAAAAGAGACTTCCATCTCAACAGGAAACCCCTTAGCTTATAAAAAAGAACGCTTTACAATGCTTAAGAAACTGTACACTCTGAGAACTCCAAGACTATGAAACACTTCATTTACAGTTTAGAGTGACGCAAATCGAAGAGCTTGGAAAAATCCGAATAAAACATTTCAAGCCAAGCACTATGACACAGTTTGTTTCTTCCTAAAAGACCACTGCATCAGAACCCCAAAACAGTGCCTGAGCAGAGAAGGACAGCCCAGGCAGCTGTTACTACCCCAAACTCAGCACCGGGAGCGTCCACGCCACGGAGCCCCGCACCGCGATCATGGTGACTCTGCCAGGAAGGTTATCGGCATCCCCGCGGGGCACTGCGGAACATTAACATCAGACGCAGGAGGTGAGTGACTGCCCCACGTTCACGCAGTTAAGCGGCACAGCTGATGGTACTGCCGTTTTCCTGACAACAGATGAGCAGGCCCAGCCACCACTGTCCGCTGAGCACCTCTGGCACACGGCAGCCCCCAGCGATACCTGTGCACCGAACAATGTTTGGAAAAAGTCACAGCGCTTTTACTGAATAAGCTTCCAATCTGCCACTTGGGTGGAACACAATAACAGGAGTCCACAGATCTAAACTACGACACAAATGAACGATCTCTGAAGCAGAACAGAACCACGGAGGCAGAGAGCAGACTGGGCGGGGCGGGAGGAAGTGGGGGAGGTCGGGGTTGGCAGATATGGGTAACAACGAGGTCCTCCTGTACAGCCCAGGGGACTGTATTCAACATCCTGGGAGAAATCATAATGGAAAGGAGTATTTTTTTAAAAAGAAGTGTATGTAAAACGGAATCACTTGGCTGCAAAGCAGTAATTAACAACACCATGAATCAGCTATACTTCAATTAAAAAAAAAAAGGAACAGTGGTCCCCAGCCAGCTTCCATTTAAAGTGACATTTTGCAGTCATGAACTTTGACTCAATGTGCCGGCATCTAGCCATAACACTGTTTCTCTACATAGCTGACAATTTCCAGTTTTCTTAAAAACCCTAATTAATGTTCTCAGGCTAGGATCAAACAACATAAAGGCCATCTTCTCCAAAATCGTAACAGATTATAGTTCTACATAGATATGTAACCAACAAGGGATAATCTTACTGGGAGTGTTCCTCATGAGTAAGGGACTATCTTTAGCTTCTTACTACGTCCTGACTCTGCTAAGAAAACAACACCAACCAACCACAAAACATACAAAGCCATTTCCTCGACGTTTCCAGTAACACATCTACTTGGCTATAGGTTCTTTGTCACAGCATAAGCTAAAGGAAAAGCCCATTAATTTTAATCCTTCATGTAATTCCACAAAAACACTGTCTTTCTGCAGTCAACTGCCTCCACAGAAACCAAAACATTAAATTTTATTTCTACTGCTGCAATTATTAAAGTACCGTAATATTCTTCCTGAATCCCCCAAATGAAGACGAGGTCTGAAACAAACACTGCAGTTTGATTTCTTAATAAGGCATTAAAAAAAAAAACAAAAACACGGGGTACAGTTCCTTTAGAGTGTGTCAGTTTCTACTATACAACAAAGCCAATCAGCTACATTATACAAATATCCTTGATATGGCATTTTTAGCAGCAAACTTTAGTATTTTTTAAAACAGATATGTTGATTCTTAGGTCTATTTTCTCGTGATCTTTTCATTACATAAAGCAATCATTTTGGTCCTCTGCCATTAAATGGATATTGAAGAGTTAGCTATGATATTTATATTTTGCATCCTTAATGACAACAAAAATAAAGTGAACTATGGTTTAGCCCCGGCTGTGTCCGAATGAGCAACACAGGCTCAGAAGGGACAGGCTCTATCTAAACCAAGGCAGGCAATCCTGTCCCATAGGCCCAAAGAGCCCTTCCACCACTGTCCACAGCTTGACCGTCACTTCATCTCCTTTCTTTTCCCTCGTTCTTGGTCTCTGAAATATAAAACCTGATGGCACTGAGCAGCACCTCTTACAGCTTCTGATCTGGCTCTTTCACCCAACATGTGGTTGCGGCAGAACAAGAAACAGGTTTGGTCTTTGTCTCTGGTTCCTGGGGCTGAACTCCTAAAACCCTGTGAGTTTCCTGAGTGATGGGGTATCTCTCACAATTCATCGTGAGCTGTTTCCAGCCATACCTGAGCTAATGCGAAGGGGGTGACTCACTGTGGGACCCCCTAGACAGCTTTAGGACCATGGCTGGTCCCAGAGGAACGTACAGCCCCATGCCCAACCTCCAGGAAGGGATGGAGATAAAGTTCAAACTCCCCTGAGGCTAATAACTTCACTTACGGCTCTGTAGTGAAACCCCCAAATAAACTCCATACAACAGGGTTCAGGAGCCTAGGGGTGGGTGAGCACAGCCCTATGCTGGGAGGGCAGTGGGCCGGGGGCACGGAGCTCTGCCCTGCCCTCAACCCCATGCTCCCCTGGGCATCTCTTTCATTTGGTTCCTGAGTTGGATCTTCTACAATAAAACTGTTATCATAAGCACAGGGCTTCTCTGAGTTTTGTGTCATTCTCGCAAATATCAAACACGAGGGGGTCCATAGGAACTCCAGCATTTGCAGTTGGATGGGCAGGAGTATGGGTGCCCCGGGACCCCACCCACATCCACGTGGCATCTGCAGTGGGGGCAGTCCCGTGGGACTGGGCCTTAATGTTAAGTCTGCCCTAAGTGTCAGAATCAAAGGACTTCGACCTCAACTTGTGGGGCCTGAGTCACCTTGGGATGTTGGCATCAGGGAAACTTGATGGAAAATGACATAAGAGCGGGGAATTCTTCTTGGAGATAAAGGATAAAAGAAGATAAAAGTTGCTTTCTTTTCATTTCAAAGTCAACGTTTGTAATTCCAGATTCATTCATTCAGCTAATGTTTACAGAACACCTACTGCAGAGCCGGACAAGTGGGTCTGGAGGGTGAGGGCAGCAGCAAGTTAAACGGCTGGTCGGGGGGGCGGGGAGGGGGGGTGGTACATGGGGAGACAGATGGCTATCGGGGGGCCTGGTGGCTGGTGAGGAGGAGCGGCATTTGGAGGTCTGGCTGATAAACACTGGAGCCAGCAGGCCCGGCCGTGCAAAAGCCCCGGGAGACACGTGAGGATGAGCCTGGAGCCGGTGCAGGAAGAACACAGGAAAGTGAGGTCAGGACGGTGCCAAGTGTGCAGGCCACGTGGGCTCTGATGTGTCACTGTGGGCCCTCGGTTTTCACCCCGAGTGACCTGGGGCGCCAGGGCCAGCCTGAAGCTGGACACCTGACCAAGAAACCCTCTGGCTGCTGCACACACGTCAGCCTGCAGGCAGGCAACTGCAGAGACACCGATGCTAGCCTGGAAATTAACACGATCAGGGCGGCTAGACCAGTATAGCAGCAGTAAAGCAAGGAATTTTCATCACAAACCTTTTTTAGTCCTAAAAATTCCCCAATACACCTCTGATAAGTGAGGCACTTACCGGCACCTCACCCACCACGGTTCTGATGCTACACCTCACATTCAAATCTCCTCTATTACTTCCCTGAGGTGTCTTTGTTCAAACAAAACCCAAGAATCATGCACTGCACTTGTTTTTGTTTTTGAAGCTGTGGTAAGAACACTTAACACGAGCTCTGCCCTCTCAAGAGACATTCAAAGTCGGGGTTCAGTCCTGTTAGCCGCAGGTGCAACGCAGCACAGCAGACCTAGGGCTTGTGCATCTCGTGGAACAGAAACTTTATACTTGCAGAATAGCAACTCCCCATCTCCCCAAATCCCAGTCCCTGGCAGCCACCACTCCACGAGTCTGACCACCTCAGACACCTCCCGGATGTCACGGGTGGAGTCTGGCCTCCTGGTAGCCAGTTGGCTACCGCCTGGCACGACGTCCTTGGGGGTGTCCACGCTGCTGGCCACGGTAGATCTTCCAAGAGCCATCCGACATGTTCGGTCAGTGTCTGTCTATCCAGGCTCTCTGATCTAGAACTGTTCATCCTTTTCTTGCTGAATAGACTGAGTCAACTGTCCGGCGGAACAGTCCACTTTCTGGATTTGTCTGGCCCTTTCCTTGTGACTTAGTTTCACCTCTTCCTCTGTAGCTCTCAGTAACCTGGAAGTCAGATCTAAAGGCTAGATATAGTGACAGTTAAAAAATGTAGCCATTAGTATCTGCTATGGGTTGGATGTGGGATGTGGAGAAATCGGAGAGGGAGGTTTTAAGGTCTGAGCAGCTCAAGGCCAGCAATGCCAATCACTGAAACGAGAGGATGTTTGACTGAGTGGGTCTGGGTAGAAGCCAGGGCTTAGCTTTAGATGTGATGACTCTGAGATGTCTTTCAGATCCGACCAGAGATGCTGAGCCTAAACCAAGTCTGGCTGCCAGAGGAGAGATTCACGCTGGAGATAAAATCTGAGGATCATCAGGATACAGATGATATTCCAGGCTGTGAGACGAATCATCAAGAGGTGAAGCAAACCAAAGAGAAGGGAAGAGGGGTGAGGCCTGAGTCTAAGGCTCTGCACCCCAAGGAGGGAGTGCAGGAGAGGGAGACCAGCCCAGGAAATGCAGACCACCCAGCGAGACAGGAGAACAATCCGGCGGCCACAGCACCCTGGAGGCCAAATGCGAGTGAGTGTCACAAGGAAGAAGCAGTAAGCAGATGAGCATCTGTCCCTGGAGCGCTCTCATCGGTCCCAGAGAGGTCTGAGACATCCTTGGAGCGTTCCTGCTGATCCAGGCGAGGACAGAGAACGGCATCAGCAGCACGCAGATAACTGATGTCCCGAACAAGAGCGGCTCCAACGTGATGGTGGGGACACTCTGCCAGAAGTGGATGTGAGAGAGGTTGGCAGGGCGGGGGGGTGGTCCGGGACAGACACTCCGCCGGGAGGACGACCGGCATGCTGGCGGATAGGAGCAGGGTCCTGCAAAGTCTGTTTAAAGACACAGAAGCCTGTTGGGAGGACGTGACCCTGCAGAGCAGGGGAGAGGTGGTGGGAGCCAGCACAGGGCCCACAGGGGTGGGCGAGATGGTGTGACTGCAGGCCCCAGCCCAGCCTGCAGGCGGCCACGGGCAGCGAGGCGGCCGCACGGATGCTGGCGGCGGTGGTGGGGGCGGGGACGGAGTCGGGGATGCCAGGGAGATTTTCCTGTGCGTGTCTCAACCTTCTCAGAAGTATGTGGCCCCTACCTTGGAAGGTGGTCAGAGGAGAGGTGGGGATGCAGGGCTGGCGGTCTGCAGACGGGACAGCGGGAGGCAGCCCCCCAGAAGAAGGAGACGGCAGGGCTGGGGCGGCACCGGTACCAGGTGACCAAGGGCTCGTGCCAGGAAACGCAGCATGACGCATCCCAGCATGTCGGTGTTTTTACCGGGAGGCAGCCCCCCAGAAGGAGACGGCAGGGCTGGGGCGGCACCGATACCAGGTGACCAAGGGCTCGTGCCAGGAAACGCAGAATGACGCATCCCAGCATGTCGGTGTTTTTACCGGCCAGGTTCAGCTGCATCACAGACCTAAACGTAAGCACTGAAACTATAAAACTTCTAGAGGAAAACACAGGAGAAAATCTTAGTGACCCTGGGTCTGGTAAAGGTTTCTTAATACAGTTTAAAAAACAAAACAAAACAGGTGAACTAAAAAAAAAAATATTATTAAATAATAATTAATAATAAAAAGTTCAAAAACATTTGCTCTGCAAAGACACTATTAATAAAGTTAAAAGGGAAGCCTCAGGCTGGGAGAAAATATTTTAAAACCTACATCTGAGAGAGAACATGTATTTAAAATAAAGAACTATAAATTCAACAAGACAGACAATTCAATTAAAAAAATAGGCAAAAGGGGCTTCCCTGCTGGCTCAGTGGTAAAAATCCACCTGCCAATGCAAGAGACGTGGGTTTGATCCCTGGGCCAGGAAGACCCCACATGCCGCGGAGCAACTAAGCCCGTGTGCCACAACTAGCGAGTCTACGCTCTAGAGCCCGGGAGACGCGACTCCTGAGCCCACGGGCCGCAGCGACTGAAGCCGGCAGGCCCCAGAGCCCGTGCCCCGCAACAAGGGAGGCCACCGCAGAGAGAAGCTCACGCCCTGCAAGGAAGCGCAGCCCCTGCGCTCCGCAACGAGAGAAAAGCCTGCGCAGCAACAAAGACCCAGCACAGCCAAAAAATAAATAAAAGTATCCAAAAAAAAAAAAAATGCAGACAGGAGAGGGGACAGAGAAAAGGGAACCCTTCCACACTGCTGGTGCGAATGCAAACTGGAGCGGCCACTATGGCGAGGAGTAGGAGGTTCTTGAAGCTACCGTATGAGCCTGCAATCCCATTCCTGGGTATGTATCTGGGGGAAAAAAAAAAAAACTCTAACTAGAAAAGATACATGCAGCCCAATGTTCACAGCAGCACAATTTATAACAACCAAGACACGGAAGCAACCTACATGTCCAACAACAGAGGAAAGGATAAAGAAGATGTGCGTATAGACAAGGCAATATTACTCAGCCACGAAAAGCAAGGAAATGACACCATTTGCAGCAACATGGATACAACCAGAGATTACCATACTAAGCGAAGGAAGTCAAAGAGAAAGACAAATACTACACGCTATCACTAAAGTGTGGCATCTAAAGCATGGCACAAATGCACCTGTCCGTGAAACGGAAATGGACGCAGAGACGCAAAACAAACCTATGTTTACCAAAGGGGAAAGAGGGCAGACGACAGACAAATTAGGAGTTTGGGGTTAGCAGATATAAATTACCATATGTAAAATAAAGTCCTACTGTGTAGCACAGGGACCTATATATAATAAACTGTAATAAACTCTGATAGAAAAGAATATTTTAAATATATGTGTATAACTGAATCACGCTGCTGTACCCCAAAAGCTAACACAGCTTTGTGAATCAATTATATTGTTTTAAAAATTTTAATAAAGACTACCACAAACTGTTCACCAAAGGAGATATAGACATGTGTACACACACACACACACACACACACAAGAAAAGACACCCAACGTCACTAGTCATCATAACGAGAGAAATACAAATAAACCCTAGAGTGATGCACCCCTAGACAGCCACTAGAATGGCTATAATGAAAAATACCGGCTTCAGCAAGTGTTGCTGAGGCCACAGGGCAACCAAAAGACTCACGCACTGTTTGTGGAAACGTGAACGGTGCATTCACTTTGGAAAGGGATTGGCAGCTTCTTGAACACTAAACATACAACCAGTCATTGCACCCTTACATGGACTTTTGCCCAAGAGAAATGAAAGTGTATGTGCATACAAAGATGGGGACACTAGTGCTCCCAGCGTCTGTGATCGACGGTGATGCTAACAGAGCCTCACTCTGTCTGTAACAGCCCGGCCTACAGTAGCCCAGGAGTGGAGGGATGGACTACAGTGTGCCTGTGCAACGGAACATGCGTGCACTCCAGTGACACAGGCAGCCACACGGATGAATCTCAGATTGCATTGCATGGAAAGAAGCCACCACCTCTCCCTCTCCAGGCAAAACACACTATCAGCCTATTTACATAACTCTCTATAAAATGCAAATTAATAGACAAAAAGCAAATCTGTGGTTGCCCTGGGGATGTGGAAGGCTCTGGGGGGTGCTGGAAGGAGGGGCTCAGAAAAATCTTTTGAAGTGATTGATATGCTCATTATCTTGACAGTTTCCTGGGCATCTCCATCAGTTAAAAAAAAAAACAAAACCCATCAAATTCTACTCTACAAATGTGTGATTCAATGCACGTCACTTTGATTTCAACAAAGCTATTTAAAAAATGAGGGGTAAGCCCTCAAAAGAAATGAACGGGAGAGCCAGGAAGAGACAAGGAGGAATCTTAAATGCGCATTATTAAGTGAAAGTGTCAGTCTACATCCTGCTTGACGGAAAAGGCCAAACAGTGGAGACAACAAAAAGATCCGTGACTCGGGGGTGGGGGGTGACTAGGCAGAACTCTGGGATTTTCAGGGAAGATGCTATTCTCTGTGCTGTAATGAAACTCAGAGTGTACACATGGAGTGAACACTGCCGTAAACTCGGGGCTGGGTGATGACGATGCTTCCACGCAGGCTCAGCATGGTAACAAACGTCCCACGCGGTGGGGACTCTGACAGCGGGGGAGGGTCTGTGTGGGGTGCAGCACGGAGCAGGTGGGAGCTCACCAGACTGCTGGCTCAGTTTTTAAAAACTTCTCTTATTGTAGTAAAACATATGTATGATTTATCATCTAGACCATTAAGTACGTTCACACCGTTGTCCGACCATCACCACCATCCACCTCCAGAACTTTCTCATCGTCTCGAACTGAAACTTTCTTCCACTCAGTTTTGCCGTGAAACTAAAACTGCTCCAAAAAACAAAGTCTACTGATTAGAAACAAAAAACAAGGAGAGGTGAACCTACGTGGGCAAACAGCAAGGGAGGAGGCAGCAACAAGATGCTGGAAGCAGAAAAGCAGATGAGCAGAAAATGACTTACAAGAGGAGAGAGGAAAGTAAGTTGTACTAACAATAAGGAGACTATGAATATATTTGATAAAATTTCTACTGAAACAACAGGAAAGATCCAGCGTTTTTACTGCTCGGCTCAGACAAATGAAGAGGCCTGCCCTCTCTCGGGCACCCACATTTCACGGGCGTTCCTGGGGTCGTCCTGGCCCCTCTGCCGGCAGATGTTCTGACCAACAGCTGAACGTCGAAGGTCTTCACGGTTCATGTGCACATGTTCTTCTTACTCCATATTCTTCCCTGAGTGATGTAATAATCCACACGCATGGCTTCCATTGAGAGACACCGAAATGGACATCTACCTCTTGGGCTCTTCTGAGTGCGAGCTCTGGTGAGTCGCCTGCCTGCTAACTTCCAAACTTTCACAGCTTCCTCTGCAGCGCTTGTTATATTAGCAAGTTTGTTTCCATAGTTATTTAAAAATCCGTTTCTCCGCAGGTTATAAACTCTCTGAACACAACTACCCTGTGGTCTGTGCTTCGCCCTCGTGTCACCAGCGCTGGACACAGAGTAGCTGTTCAGGAAATATCAAACTGACAGAGGAGGAAGCTTCTGTGAAGCTGTATGACGCAATTATTTAAAACAGATAATACAGAACAACATGGATGAGTCATGCAGACATTATGTTGAAATAGTCAGGCACAAAAGAGTATCAACTGTAAGATTCCACTTGTAAGAAGGATGGTGTGGAACTCAAAATCATGGCTGTCTTGGAGACAAGAGGTTATTGATTACGGAAGGGCACACGGGAGAACCATCTGGAGCCTGTAATGTTATACAGTTCTACCTGGGAGGCGGTCACACTGATGTGCGCACACATCCATGCACACACATACAATACATGCAAACATACACAAAAAAATTAGTCACCTTTTTTTTTGGTATGCTTTTTGCTCTGTGTTATACCACAACAAAATGAAAAAAGGGATTCAGTTGGAGAAAAAAGAGTGAAATCTTGATAAGAAAGACATCTACAAGACTACAGTAAATCAGACAACCATTTGGCAGAATATCACGTATGTTATGGTCTTGGTTTGGTAAAATAATATGTACAAACAGGCTTTCTCCTGGTTTCTACAACTGAGAGAAATCCTACCCAAAGTAACTTAAACAAAAAACTCATTTACTGACACTGACTTGGAAAGCTCACGTAGCTATGCCCACTTGCCCACAAATAATTCTTACCAAGAATTTGAGTGAAACCCTCGCTATTAGGGCACCACTTAAAGGTGACCATGGAAATCACAAGCCCCACTCCTCTCAGCGCTAGAACCAGGGCTGGGCAGGTTTTAGGCAAGCCTCCTGGAGTTCCACCAAAAAGCCTACACACCTGTGTATCAGGAGGGATGTGCCATGTGAGTGCAGAAGAAAGACGGCAAGCTATCGTTCTCAGGCACGGACCCCTAATGTGAAAGGCAGGCAGATTCCCTGAAATGCAGGCGTCTGAGTTGCTTCTCAGATAAGCAGCTCTACACAGCTCCCTGCAAGGCGAGCATCAGCACTGGTCCTCAACCCAGCTGCAGGAAACCTCAGCAAGTCACAGGCAAATCTCTCACTGTCTCAGGCTTCAGTAGACAACCCCAGATCACGCCACACCTAATGACATCGTGAATTCACAGGTAACCCTTTATTTGAAAATTCCTAGGTCAAAAGTTCCAGACAACCTAACAATATCAATTTTATAACTACTATGCTTTCAAAGTGCTTAGAAGGAAAGAACTGGGATTATTTTATATCATATATCTCAAACGAGTATCTCACTCCTTCTATTAGTCAGTAAACAGAGCACCCGTGATACAGATGGAACCAGAGATGCTGACATTTGACTATTTTAGATCCACAAAGAAGGGCATTTTCAGATGGCTCACTCCAAAACCAGGTACTGTCCTAGGTGCCAGGATATGGCAACGAACAAAAGAAACCTCCCACCTCCAAGTGGAGTTTATGTGTGTGTGTGTCTCTGCATATGTGTGTCTGCGTGTGTGTGTGTGTGTCTCCGCAGACATGTGTCTGCAAAAGCAGCAGATAACAAATAAACAAGCGAAATACATGGCATATGAGATGGTGCTACCTACCTCTAGAAGCACACAGAAGGTTAACAGGGACATAGAACATGGGGCATACCTTTCCTTTACTCTATAAAGGCAACGTATTTATAAAATATAAAAATATAAGCCTTGCTGATGAGACATCTGGGCAGAGTCCTACAGAAAGAGGAAGCCTCTTAAGAGTGTTCTAGAATGGCAAAATTGGGATGCTTACATGAAAATGTCTGCCACACTTGCTGATAAAACACATGAAGAATTCCAAACCTGCGGGAGTATTGTCCCACTGCAGCCTTAACTGCCCTGCAGCTGAAATACGCATGGACCACCAAAACCACAGTTCTCAGGCTGCTCAGTTCTCAGGCTGCAGGCAACTCGTGTGTCATGTGAACACTTTATTTTTTGGCCCATGTTTTCAATCTAATAAATATCCATGTACATAACACAGAAAAAGATAAAGCAATTTATTCTTACATCTTTTGAAGAACCTGGGCCATCACAACCCCATTCGTTAAATCTTCCACGGTCTGGCATGGCGCGTCCACGTTAAACGTCTGGATCTGGAAAAAAGGGGGGGAAAAAAAAAGAGAGAGAGAGAAAAGAAAGATTTCACGGTTAACCATACAGCAGAATTCTCAGGATTCTTTACCTCATCTTGGAGTTAAATATTTTTAAAAAGCGGAACTGATCTTTCCTTCTTCCTGGCATTAGCCGCCCTGAAGGTGGAGCTGGGCCATTTCAGCGGGTTCAAGATCTACCCAGGGCAGGGGGCGGGGGGGGCGCTACGCCTGGACCGACGGGAAGGTTTTCCAGTTTCCTGATGCAAAATGTGAGCTGGCATTCCTCTCCAAGAGGAGTCCTCGTCAGATCAACTGGACTGTCCTCTTCAGAAGCAAGCACAGAAAGGGACAGTCAGAAGAAATTCAAAAGAGAAGAACCTGCCGTGCACTCAAATTCCAGAGGGCTGAAACGGGTGCATCTCTTGCTGATGTGATGGCCAAGAGGAAATCAGAACCTGAACTTCGGAAGGCTCAATGAGAAGAAACTGGCAGAGCTGCCAAGGAAGCAAAAAAGGCTAAGCAAGCATCTAAAAGGGCAGCAATGGCTGCTGCAAAGGCTCCCACGAAGGCAGCCTCGCAGCAGAAGGCTGGGAAGCCAGTGAAGGTTTCTGCTCCCCGAGCTAGTGGAAAA
>SJYQ01096264.1:0-54358 GCA_006410935.1 Redunca redunca
ACAACTTGGGGTATATAAGCTGCCTTTGAAAATAAAGTTGTGGGTCTTGCACCAATGCTTGGCTCCCCCATGTCGTTCTTTTCTCCCTTTTCAGGCTGAATTGCCGTCTGGAGCACAGAGGCTCTCTGTGTCTACTTATTTGCCCTGGCTTCTAAGACCCATGTGAGAGGGAGCCCAAGGTGGGGCACCCTCCACTATTCAAGCGGGCGCTGGTGGCCTACGTAGACGGTGCAAGCCCCTTCTCTTGGAGCTTTATTGGTCTCCTGTGTAAACCAAGGAATACAGCCTCTTTTCCTCCTCTATTTTCTCTCCTCTCACTACACTATTCTTCCCTAATCTCTCTTTATATCTCTAAATAAATAAATCTCTCCTCACCGACTCTGTCCCCACTTCAAATTCCCTGGATCCACCAGGGCTGGACCCTGGCATGAGGGTGGTTGCCTACCAATAAAATTTATTTATAAAAACAGGAAGTGGGCTGGATTTTGTTCTCCAGATGTAGCTGGGTAGTGCTTGCTCTAAAAGGGTTCCTGCAAAATTCCCGAGGACCTCTCAAGTTCAGGAAAAAGGCTTTGACAAGACATTGGTGAGGCAGAGGGACAGATTGTGGGACTAACTGGTCAAATCCACATCCCCTCAGTGAACAGGGAGGGCAGGGGAAAGCCAGAGAAACTAGAAAGATAATAACTCCATTTGAGAAATAATACACAAGACTGTCACTTGAAATTTGCCTACAACCTTCATTTTCATTAATGGTTTATCCCGTTAATTAAAACTTCACTCACCCCTTATTCTCAGGTGGCTACTATCTATGTGAGAACTCCAGCTTTCCCTTGCTTAATTATCTCTTGCAAAGAAGAATACTTGGTTGGGTTTAAATATAGAAGCAGATGGTGCTGAGCAGCCAAGGAACCACATCAGGAGGAACATTTGCTGTGGTTGATCCAAAGTAGAAAATTAAACCCTGAGCGCTTTCATTTCCCTGCATCAGACAACGAGGCTTGCAAACTTTTTCTATAGAGAGACAGATAGAAAATCTTTTTTGGCTTTGTGGATCCTGGAGTCTTTGTCACAACTACTCAGGTCGGCCAGTGAAGCAGAAAAGCAGCCACAGATGATATACAAATGAGAATGGCTCTTTTCCAATAAAACTTCATTTATAACTATGGGCAATGGCTGTGGGCTGTAGTTTGCATGCAGAGAAGAGCAACTATTACATATCATTTAGGTTTGAGCCCACTATGCCTTTTTGAACTGCTACTCAAACTCTGCCACTGCTCACCAGGCTCATTTAATACTGAGGAAGTTTGAGAAGGGCACCAAAGTCTCAAACCACAGTTATGTCAGGATGGTAAAACGTGGAGGTGGGTGGGGTACTGGAGAGCATTATCCCATTCCCTGCTATGTCTGAAGGATGCGACCCATGTTCGCTTGTATTTCCACATCTGGGGAAGAGATGCCGTCACTCGCGTTTTATAAAAAGCAGAAAAGGAGGCACAAGAAGACGTGAATCTTTGTCCTGGCTCTGGGGCCATTCACCGTGTGACACTGAGCAAGTCACTTCACATCCTTAAGACTTCATTTCTTTGCGGGTAAAACATGTCCAGGACCTGTTCTCAGAGGGCTCTTATAAGAACACAGTGAGATCTCTGACACATTGTGCTCTGCAGACAGGCTTTCCCTGCCGGAAACTGAGGGATGTCCCACCCCAAGAGGGCCACTTACACCAAGAATATGCAGCAGGACGGCCCCGTGCTGTCGCTCATTGTTGGAGAACAGGTCTGTGGGGAACTCGTGAATCGCTGGAAGACAAGAGAACAGGGTAAGGTGTTAGTTATCAAGGAGTGTCCCTAGGGTTTGGCCATGGAACTGTGGAGGCCCCTGGTGTTGGACCTGGGAAGAGACTGGCTATTTCTCCTGTTCGTGGCAGATCTGAGCTCTTAGGAAAACATTGCTGGATATAGATTATCCAGATATTCTATACCTGAGAGTTGACCACGGCTTGTATATCCCTCGCAATTAAAAAAAGAGAGCATGAAACACATCACAACCACTAGGATGGTTATAAACAAAAAGACAGATAAAAACAAGTGTTGGCAAGGAGGCCGGAACCCTCATACATTACTAGTAGGAATGCAAAACAGTGCAGTCACTTTGGAAAACAGTCTAGCAGTTCCTCAAAATATTAAACAGAGAGTTTGACCCAGAAATTTTACTCCCAAGTATCTTCCCAGGAGAAATGGAAAACATACATTCACACAAAACCTGTACATGAATGTTCACAGTGGTATTATTCATAATAACCAAAATGCAGAAACAACCCAAACATCTACCAACTGATGAGAGGATAAAGCGTGATACATCCATACAAATGGAATATTATTTGGTGATAAAAAGAAGTACGGATACATGTTACAACATGGAGGATGCTTGAAAACATTTTGCTAGGTGAAAGAATTGTAAGAAGTCAGTCATAAGACTACTTATTGTATGATTCCATTAATATAAAATGTCCAGAAGAGGCCAATCCATAAAGATGGAGATAGATTAATGGTTGCCCAAGGCTGGAAGGTATGGTGTTTGGGGGATGACAGCTAAGAGGTACTGCATTTCTTTCTGGGGTGATGTTTGCAGTGATACTCACACAATTCTAAATATGAAGAGCCACTGAATTCTGTGTTTTAAACAGATGACCTCTATAGTATGTGAATTATATCTCAATAAAGTTGTGACCCCAGGTGGCATTAGTGGTAAAGAACTCATCTGCCAATTCAGGAGACAGAAAGAAACTTGGGTTCAATCCCTGGGCCTAGAAGATCCCCTGGAGGAAATGGCAACGCATTTCAATATTCTCGCCTGGAGAATCCCACAGATGGAAGAGCCTGGCAGGTTACAATCCATGGGGTTGCAAACAGCTGGATACAACTGAAGAGACTTGGCACAAAGTTGTTCCCAAAAAAGGATAAAAAAAAATAGAAAGATGCCAAAGAGGAAAATCAGGGGATGGTTTCTCATTCTGTCAAAGGATTCTGATCACATTCCTAGCAGAGAGCTTTCCAACCGGCTTCAACGCACACTCAGATCTGTTACAAACACAATCCCCACCAACAGTCTTGCTTAGGCTGGAGACAGTTGTCTTGCTCTGAGCGGGCTCTGAGTTCACATGGCCAAGTTCAGTTCTTAGTTCTAATATTTACAGCCTGGGTCAACAGGGACACGTCCCTTAACTTCCTTGTGCCGCAGTTTCTTCATTGGTAAAATGGTGAGATTAACTTTAGTAACGTGCCTTAAAGTGTTTCAAGCTCATGGTGAGCTTCAAACCAGCACCCTCATCCCAGGATTCTGGAATCCTCTTCCCTCACCGCTGTCAAGTCAGAGCTGAGAAGCATCTCCACGAAGAGAAGAGGCTGGAGTCGCTTCAGAGCTCTGGGACAGGTGGCCTCTTTGCAAAGACCTTCCGGTCTGGAGCTGTCAGCCTCTTCTCCCACCTTCTCCTCCTACCCACAATGCATCTGTCACTCCAGGTGGGGAAGTGGAGATCCCAGAGAGGTCAAGTGACATTGTCAGGGATGGAGATGGCACTGTGGGCACCAAGAAAATCTGTCCCCTGCTGAGCACGCATTCAGCAGAACCACACAGAGCAAGGAAAATGGTCCATGGGAGGTGAGGCTCCAGGTAAGCCCTGGAAGGGGAGCTGAAGCCAAGCTGGAACAAGGAGGAGGAGGGGCTAGGGGCACCCTTGTCTCCTGACCTCTCAGCACTCTGATGCCAGGTATGCTTCAACCAGTATAGGCAGCATCTCATCCGGTCCCATCACTTCATGGGAAATAGATGGGGAAACAGTGGAAACAGTGTCAGACTTTATTTTTGGGGGCTCCAAAATCACTGCAGATGGTGACTGCAGCCATGAAATTAAAAGACGCTTATTCCTTGGAAGGAAAGCTATGATCAACCTCGAGAGCATATTCAAAAGCAGAGACATTACTATGCCGACTAAGGTCCGTCTAGTCAAGGCTATGGTTTTTCCAGTAGTCATGTATGGATATGAGAGTTGGACTGTGAAGAAGGCTGAGCGCCGAAGAATTGATGCTTTTGAATGTGGTATTGGAGAAGACTCTTGAGAGTCCCTTGGACTGCAAGGAGATCCAACCAGTCCATTCTGAAGGAGATCAGCCCTGGGATTTCTTTGGAAAGAATGATGCTGAAGCTGAAACTCCAGTACTTCGGCCACCTGATGCTAAGAGTTGACTCATTGGAAAAGACTCTGATGCTGGGAGGGATTGGGGGCAGGAGAAGAAGGGGACGACAGAGGATGAGATGGCTGGATGGCATCACTGACTCGATGGACATCATCTGAGTGAACTCTGGGAGTTGGTGATGGACAAAGAGGCCTGGCATGCTGCGATTCATGGGGTCGCAAAGAGTCAGACATGACTGAGCGACTGAACTAAACTGAACAGGTCACTGAGCACCATGTCATGCACCTTTCTTTGGCCCCAAGAATGCCCCTGTGGGGTGGGTACTGCCACATGCTCTGGGCTCACGCATTCTGGACTGTGGGGGGAGCCCCGTGAGGCAGAGAGCCCTCTGCTTTGGGAGTCAAACACTCAAGATGCAGGTTCCGTCCCTGACATGCCCAAGTAGTCTGAACAACTCATCTGCTTCTTGGTCTCAAAATGTTCACCTGTAACGGAGGAATAACTGTTTCTCATCATCCAGTCAATCCTAAAGGAAATCAACCCTGAATATTCATTGGAAGGACTGATGCTGAAGCTAAAGTTCCAATACATTGGCCACCTGATGCAAAGAGTTGACTCAATGGAAAATATCCTGACGCTGGGAAAGATTGAAGGCAGGAGGAGAAGGGCAGGGCAGAGAATGAGATGGTTGGATGGCATCACCGACTCAATGGACATGAGTTTGAGCAAACTCCAGGAGATAGCGAAGGACAGGGAAGCCTGGCATGCTTCAGTCTGTGGGATCACAAAGAGTTGGACATGACTTAGTGACTGAAAAACAACCACCCACAGTGGGTGACCAACAGGTAAGTATCCTGTCAATGTCATTTCTGCAGGTTCTCCATCAGACACTGCCACATCCCCATATCCTCATCACTGGTCCTCATCAATTCAGCTATACTGGAAGCTTCTGGAAGGCATTGATCCACACTGTCCTGGCACACAGTAGGTTCTCAATAGACCTTAACAGTCAATCGAAAAAACAATGCTAAAATATTTGATTGGCCAAAAAGTTCGTTCAGTTGTTTCCATACGATGTTTCTGGTATGTTTGAGTTTCTGGAAAAACCCAAATGAACTTTTTGGCCAACCCTATATTAACAAAAAGGGCTTCCCTCAAAGCTCAGTTGGTAAAGAATTCGCCTGTAATGCAGGAGACCCCGGTTCAATTCCTGGGTTGGGAAGATCCGCTGGAGAAGGGATAGGCTACCCATCCCAGTATTCTGGCCTGGAGAATTCCATGGACTCTGTAATCCATGGGGTCGCAAAGAGTCAGACACAACTGAGCGATTTTCACATATTAACAAAAATGACAGTGTACATCATCTCATCCTTTTAGAACGCTTTCATTACTCTTGCAAAACTCTTAAATACATAGAATGATACCTCTTCTGGTTCAGAGTGGACACTCAATAAATCCTTATAAGTGCATGCTCAGTTGCTCACTCATGTCCAACTCTTTGCGACCCCGTGTACTATAGCCCACCAGGTTCCTCTGTCCATGGAATTCTCCAGGCAAGAATACTAGAGTGGGTTGCCATTTCCTTCTCCAGGGGACCTTCCCAACCCAGGGATCGAACCCGTGTCTCCTGCATTGCAGGCAGATTCTTTACCCACTGAGCCACCTAGGAAGCCCCAATGCTTATTATAAACTTCCAGGATAAAAGTCCCTCCTCTGTGAATATAATTTGGCTCTAAAAGTGATGGGTTTTCCTTTAAAACAGAGAAAAAATTCTGCTTTTTAAGATAAGTCTCCCAATAAAACCTAGAAAACATTATTAGCTCCCCCAGACATTCAGAAAATGTTCCCACTTTAAAACAAGCAGCATTTAATGAAATATAGATTCTTTCACTTTTTTTTCCCCCTGTAATCAAACGTCTTTCATAGAATTGCTGCTGTCAGTTCAAGGGCAGGAGTCTGCTTCAAGGCTCAGCTCAGAGATGGAGAATTATAGAGGGAATAACTTGGCATTCTTGCATCCAGGATCCTGTTTCCAGGAGAAATGGAACTGTTTGGGATATAAGGGCAGATCAAGCAGACATTTCTGCCATGAAAATTTGAGTCAGTTTTTGATTCTCCAAACTAGTGATTTGTGAGCTGGTGATTTATCCAATCCTGGGCACTCTTTGAGAATTAGAAACAAGTAAGGCTGCCTTTCTGCTATAAGGACATATCATCTGGGCTCCAGTGGGGAGGGGGATGTGGGTTATAACTGACCTTGTCCTCTGTGAGAAATGGCTTCTACTGGTTCAGCTGCAGCACCTTGCTCTGTGAACCCGTGCATATGCTGGAGGGCTGTGGAGGGGAGCGAATGCCATTCATGGCCTGAGTTCTGCCAGCAGAGACAGAGTAACCGGCAGAGCCACCAGCTGCTCATGAGCCATCGCCCTCTGTACCTACCCAAGTCCTCTGGATGCACCCTGAGCCCACAAGGCAGGCACCACGGCCACAAATGTCCCTGTTTTCCAAATAAGACTCAGCAGGGAAATGATCTGTTCAGGGACCACATAAGCCAGGACTTAGCATGAAAACCCTCTAACACAGATGGAAATCACACAGTACCAGGACATGCAGACTTGACTTGGATCCTGATTCAACTACCCATCAGCTTGTGGAACCCTGGGCAAGTCATTCAACCTCTTTGTCCTTTCCGTTTCTTCTGTGGCAATCTGCTACCACACGAGGGGGTGAAATAGTCATTGTTACTGTGTGCTGCATGCCCTGGCATGGATATCAAAGGCTACAAACAGAGAAATGGTTACCTTGCCCTCCCCAGTTGGCAGCTGGTAACTAGGACCCGTCCACTCCCCAATTCAAGAATCAAATCCTCTAGAAACAGGCATATGGGGGAGGGGGGAAGTGTAGATGTCACAGAGCCAATGTATTAATAACAGGAACTCCATCCCTCCCACCTTTGTCATCAACAGCAACAATTTTCAACTGCAGGCAGCCCATGCAGCTGCTCAGGGCTTTGTCTCCAGAAGCAGATAACTTGCAGGTTTCAGGGAGTGCCTCTGTCTTTTGTTACCTGTATGACCCTGGGGAGTTGTTGAACACCTCCTGGCTGTGACCTCATCTCTAAGTGGGGATGCTACAGACCCTGCCTGCCAGGCTGCAGTAAAGATTAAGTGATACAGATAATGTATGCACGGCACTTAGCCCAGCTAGGCTGCCATCACTCTGAGGATCACTGATGGACAGACTCCTCCGTCCACACCAGGTTGGTCCCTGCTGATCCAGAAGACGAGCCTCGGCTTGTGAAAATCAAAGAGAAGACAAAGCCAGCTTAGTGGGGCAAAGGGTGAGCATGATTAGACTGGGCACATTAGGATCTGAATGCAGGTGCAGTTTAATCCCAGCTTCCTGAGAAAACCTTCTTCTTCTCTCTCGGGCTTGCTGGGATCACGAGCCCCCGGCCACGTTCAAGGGCAGGACGCCTGCATGTCTGAGAGGGGGCTGAGCCTGCCCTACCTGATCAAATCCCCACCAGGGAGAAGGGAGGAATCAACAGGGCGCACACAAGCGGCTTTTGAGGTCATGCCTAAGCCTTTAAGCTGCAGAAATCTGGGGGTGGTGGGTGTGGGGAGGGGGAAGAGATGTGTCTGCAGGTGGAGCAGAACTCAGAACACCGATGATGATTCCAGCACTGTCCACGCTGCAGGGTGGGGGTAGAGGAGCTGCCAGCGACCCAGCAGCCACTCCCAACCCCTCTCTTAGAATTCTTGCCTGTGGACCTCAGTGCCCATAATTGGTTTCTCCATCACTCTTGGTTTTGGAAACCCCCTCCACTGTGTGCAAGAGGTGGGGGGTGGGAGGACTAGGGCAAGAGGTCTTTCCTGTCAGTTGCCTTCCTAAACACTAGAGCTTTACCCAGGCTTCCCAGGTGGCACTAATGGTAAAGAACCTGCCTGCCAATGCAGGAGACATAGGATACTTGGGTTCAATCCCTGGGTCAGGAAGATCCCCTGGAGGAGGGCATGGCAACCCACTCCAGTATTCTTGTCTGGAGAATCCCATGGATAGAGGAGCCTGGCGGGCTACAGTTCACAGGGTTGCAAAGAATTGGACATGACTGAAGCAACTTAGCATGCCTGCAAACATTGGAAGGAAAACCATAAGGCCCCAGGGGACATTTGCCAGCCCCTCCCCAACAAAAGCTACCACGTTCTCAAACAAACCAGGCCCCTAGGGCACAGCTGACCTTTTTTGTTGACACACACATCTAGATGGGTGATGCCATTATATTTCAGAAACCCTGAATTCATGTTGCCCTTTCAAAGCTCTATACTTTGGCTGACATTGCTGCTAGCTGCAAAATGTATGAATTTGTTTGACAAGTATTTACTGAGCCCCCACGCGGCAGGTATTGGACTCTCTGGGAGCAGGCAGATGAGCTCCTTCCTGATGCATCTACGAGCATCCTAAGGCCTGGCAGCTCCTCTCCTTGGAGGGAATGGGACTTCTGGAGAAAGCCAAAGCTACTCAGAAAGTGACTGGTTAGCAGGATGGCAAACACCTGATCCTGATCGAGTACAAGTCAATACATACTTCTGACTACACGTCAGGCACCAGGCTAAGTGCTGAGCCTTGAGGATGGGCTCTGAAGGGGCTGGTGGGAATTGGACAAGTCAACATATGATTGAGAGACAGTAAAGCTTGCTGTGATAGTGAGGCATGAGGAAGCCAGGGGTTACCGACCTGGGGGAGGTGGGAAGGCCAGCAAGCCTGTGGAGAGAGTGATGCCCATGTCAAGTTTCTTTTTTTTTGACCAGAGGATAATTGCTTCAGAATGTTGTGTTAGTTTCTGCTGTGCAATGAAGTGAATAAGCTATATGTATACCGATATCCTTTTTCTCCTGAGCCTTCCCCTTCCCCTCCCCATCCCATCCCATCCCTCTAGGGCATCCCAGAGCACCGAGCCCAGCTCCCTGAGCTCCCCACCAGCGATCTATTTCACACATGGTAGTGCATATGTCAACACCGAACTCTCAATTCATCCCACCCTCTCCTTCCCCGACTGTGTCCACAAGTCTGTTTTTTACATCTGCATCTTTACTCCTGCCCTGCAAATAAGTTCATCAATACCATTTTCCTAGATTCCATATATATGCATTAATATACGATATTTGTTTTTCTGACTTACTTCACTCTATGACAGAGTCTAGATTCATCCACATCACTACAGCTGACTCAGTTTCCTTCCTTTTTATGTCTGAGATAGCATATTGAAAAGCACATTATTTTGCCAACAAAGGTCCGTCTAGTCAAGGCTATGGTTTTTCCAGTGGTCATGTATGGATGTGAGAGTTGGACTGTGAAGAAAGTTGAGCGCCGAAGAAATGATGCTTTTGAACTGTGGTGTTGGAGAAGACTCTTGAGAGCCCCTTGGACTGCAAGGAGATCCAACCAGTCCATTCTGAAGGAGATCAGCCCTGGGATTTCTTTGGAGGGAATGATGCTGAAGCTGAAACTCCAGTACTTCGGCCACCTGATGCTAAGAGTTGACTCATTGGAAAAGACTCTGATGCTGGGAGGGATTGGGGGCAGGAGGAGAAGGGGACGACAGAGGATGAGATGGCTGGATGGCATCACTGACTCGATGGACAGGAGTCTGAGTGAACTCTGGGAGTTGGTGATGGACAAAGAGGCCTGGCATGCTGTGATTCATGGGGTCGCAAAGAGTCAGACATGACTGAACAACTGAACTGAACTGAATATTCCATCATATATATGTACCACAATTTCTTTATCCATTCATCTGTCGATGGACATTTAGCTTATTTCCATGTCCTGGCCACTTAAAAAGTGCTGCAATGAGCACTGGGTACATGTGTCTTTTTGAATTATGGTTTTCTCCAGAGTCAAATTTTGAAGGCTGTGTTACTGACCTCCAAAGTTCTCTAATCTGCCATGTCGAGTCCTGAGAAGATCAGTATTTCTATTTTGTTGATGAGGAAATTGAGGCTCTGAGAAGCTGCAGGAGTTACCTGCAGTTGTAAAACCACTGTTTGACACAGGAGAGAGAAAAACCCAGGCTGGGAACGCAACCAATACCAGGCTATTTTCACCTAAGCATTTTACCCACATCTCAGAACTGAGGTCTCCTTTAACCAAGGAGAAGACTCCATACTTCTGGAAGCTCCATAGGCCATGGGAAGAAGTTGTGCTTTCAGGGAACTCTGTTCAGGGTTAGGGCAACCTGAATGGGAGGGAAGTATGAGGGAGAAGGGATACGTGTATATGTATGGTTGAGTCCCTTTGCTGTGTACCTGAAACTATCACATTGTTAATTGACTACTCTCCAATATAAAATAAAAAATTTTAAAAAAAAGTCATGCTCTTGAAAAGGGAAATGCATATTGCTTATCCTAGGTCAATTCCACTTACAGCCCAGGGCCCACCCATACCAAGGTCTAGCCCATTAGTCCATGGATCCAGGGGAAACCTATCACTCATCTTCCTTGACTTCCTTGAAACATTTAATAAAACTGACCACTTCCTATATGTGTGAATGAACACATATATGAAGCTATGAATGAATATATGTGTTATCTATCTACCCATCCATCCATCTTACGTCCAGTAAAATTCATTCATTGGGACGTGCACCTCTATGTATCCTCAGGTCTCTGAGACAGAAGAGTCCTGTCACCCTCAAATTCCCTTGTATGGCATTTTTATAGTCAAGCTCTCTCCAAGCCCCAACTTCTGATGTGTTGCCTTTTCTAAAATGTCATATCAATGGAATCACGGAATATCGTCTTTTGGGTCTGGCTTCTTTCATTTAACAAAATGCACTCAGAGTCACCCACACAGTTGTATGACTCTACCTCTCCACCTTTCTGCAACATTCTCACTTAGTTTCTTTGACCCCACACTCTCTTCACATGCACACAATCCTTTAGAGGTTCCCTTCCTCTGTGGGACCCCAAATGCTGGGGTTCTAGGGGCTTTGTCCTGAGCCATCTTCTCGCCAGGTGACCTGGCTTTGACTTTCGGATCTCTGCAGACTTCTTCCAGATCTCAATCTTTCCTGAGCTTAAGACCTAATATACCCAGCTGGCAACTGCACATCCCTCCCTGGTCACCTTATAAATACATTAAACCTGTCCGCAGTGAATGGCCCACGCCTCACACTGGTCTGGTGCCATCTTTGATGACCTCCTCCTCCCTCATGCCCTGTGATGGGTGGACAGGCCAGTTGGCACTCAGCATGCATTTTGACTTCCTTCCATGAGCCTTCCCATCCAGGACACTAAGTATGGGGGTGCAAGCCATGTGCTGCATAGTTACACATACTAGTCCTACTTCATATTCTGTGGAGCCTGGTCAGCCTTGTAGCTAGGGTTCTGATTAAGAAGTATGTTCTGCCAATCTGGCAGATTCAGAGGACAGAAAAGAAGCAGAGAGACTTCCTCTGGTAACCAAAGATTTGGAGACCCAAGTGTTGAATGGCTCTCCTGACAATAATACCTATACTTCCCTATTTGAACATACGATGTTCGTGAATTTGCATATTCCGTTTCCAATTCCTGCTTCTTTGGCCCTTCCTGCAATTTTTAAGAACCTAATTCCCTGAATTAAATTCCTTTCTGTTGAAAATGTTGAGAATGGTTTCTATGTCCTGCCCTAAAAGCTAATTTTGCCTTCTTTGGGCCAATTTTCCACAATCATACTTCCAAAACAGCTCGAGTCCATCAGCTTCCTCATCTCCATCATCTGCATCCCTTGGCTGGACCACCAAACCCACCTCCTGCCTGACCTCCCCACATCCCTTCTCAATGTGCTCCTTTAGGTTTTCTACACAGCAGCCAGATAAGCTTTTTCACATGCATCTCTGACTTAGAACTCCTCAATGGTTTTCAACTCCTCTGCGGATGAATGCCCAGGACCCTCTCAAGGTCTTCAAGGCCCTGTGTGGTATAGCCCTGACAGCTTCATCAGTCTGCTCCATTCTGGCTGCACTGGGCACATCTGTGAACTGCCAGGTCCTGGCACAAGGTGTATGTGTGTGTGCATGTGTGCAAAGTCACTTCAGTCATGTCCAACTTTTTGTGACCCCATGGAAACCATAGCCCACCGGGCTCCTCTGTCCATGGGATCCAGGCAAGAAGACTGGAGTGCGTTGCCATGCACAGGGTAGGCGTTCAGGAAACGCCTGCTGAGTCATGAGTATTTGGCCTTCCACTTCTCTTCTGACATGAACCCAGGAGCTGCTAGGATGAGCTTTGCCTGGAGGGATGACCAGGAGATGGTGTGGCTAGCTGGTTTCCTTTCCCAGTTCCTGGCTTTACAAACTGCTGCCTGGATGCCGAGCCATGATCCTTCCCTGATGGAGCGTGTTGGACAAAGATGGGCTTCCATTAGATGTTGATCTTTCTTAAACCTCCTAATTAGTGTATTCCCTTTTGGGAATAGAAACTGTGAATTGAATTTTTCAAAAGGAAAAAAATTGCCTCAAAACATGCCATTCTCGCTTCACTTTCTATCCTGGTTAAAAATAACTCCATATCCTAAGCCCTGACGTTAATTCTGAAACTATGAAAGCTAGACGGGCGGTCTGGGGAGTAACTGAAAGAGCTGCAAATTTCTATCATTCCAACTTCTGTGTTTTAGATATCACCCATGTGCCAGAAACCAAAAGCAAAAAAAAAAAAAAAGATAAGAAAAGTCGTGATTCCCTCCAATTCTATGGTTTAAAATAATGTTGCAAAGAATTGCATATTTTTCAAGGACAGCAGTTGAAGTGTATAGGTTTTATAGCATCACTCCCATGTCCCAAACAGGAGTAAAAATAATTAGATTAAATCATTGGCTTAACCAGCATGAAAATGAGTCTAAAATCCGCTCTGTCATTTCAGTACATTCTGAAAGAGATTAAGCACCATGAAAAATAAAAATAAGATTGGAAGGTCCAGTGGAAGTATTGTTCTCTCCAGGAGAAACCACTGTGGAATTTTATGGTTGGAAGAAGTTCCAGATGCCACGTGACCCAGCTGTTCTCCACTCAGGAGGGGAGTTGGGCTTACCAAAATCCCCTGAGAAACATTTTCTAAGCCATCCTTGCCATCTCCACCTCTCTCCCTGCCCTGATGCTGAGCATCTTTGTCCTGCCCACTGACAATGGCTTAACCTCCCATTCTCAAGGGGAGAGAGAGCATGGATTTCCAGACAGGTCAAGAGCTTTCCTCAGCATCACTGCTGGTTGGCAGCAGTAGGACAAGAGCCCAAACATACAAACAGATACTGGCCAGGCCATACGGGACAATAGAACTTTGACTCATGTCTTCTGCAACAGCCAGTCCAGGAAGCCCAACCATTAGCCCACCAGCCAGAGTAATGGTCCAGTTGGTCAAGACATGATCAGCAAGGGCCAGCCTCTCTACTGCTTGTCCTGATTCCCAACTCAATCCAACTGAATCCAACAAGAGCATTCTTTTTCATAGGCACAACTTTTCTTAGCATGGCTTCTTTCATGTATTGAACAAAAATAGCATGTTGTCTGATCAACATCCCGAAACAGTTATTGTCTGGCTGTATATACAGAAACCAGAAGTTTGTGCCAAGTCCCAGGGACAGAGCTCTACATCGTGAGCCCTCATGGTATTGGGCTGTGTTGACTGGAGGTCTCTGATGCAACCCTGGCACTTCCACCAGATCCTGGCACATAGGAGGTACCCAGATTTGTTTCCTAGGGCTTATGTATGAAAGTACCACACATCAGGTGACCTAAAACGACAGCAATTTATTCTCCTGTGGTTCTGAAGGCTGGAAATGGGAAAAACCAAGGTGTGGATGGTTCCTTCCAGAGACTCAGGGAAATGTGTTTCTGACTCTCTTCTGGCTTCCAGTTACAGCCAGCAATGCCTGGTGTTCCTTGACTTACAGACACATCACTCCAGGCTCTGTTTTGTCTTCATACAGCTTCTCCTCTGGGTGTTTCTGCGTCTTCACGTGGCCTTCTTGTAAGGGACCAGTCACTGAATTTAGGGCCTGCCCCCTATTCCACGATGACCTCATCTTGACTAATTATATCTGCAAAGGCCCTATTTCCAAATAAGATCCCAGTCACAATGCTGGGCTTCCCCAGTGCCTCAGATGGTAAAGAATTCATCTGCAGTGCAGGAGACCAGAGTTTGATCCCTGGGTTGGGAAGATCCCCTGGAGAAGGGAATGGCTACCCACTCTAGTATTCTTGCCTGGGAAACCCCATGGACAGAGGAGCCTGGCAAGCTACAGTTCACGGGGTCTCAAAGAGTAGGACATAACCAACACTTTCACAGATGCCAGGGGCTAGGACTTCGATATCTCTTTGGGGGGACACAGCTCAACACCATAACTGTGTTTATTATTTGTTGACTTGATTAACCTTTATCTACAGAACACAGAAGACCACTCTGCATTAATGAGTTCTTAAGAACAATATAATAATGGTTGTTATTCAGTCTTTCATATGCTCCCAAACCATCTTATTCACATCTGCTGCCCAAAATGATGAATATGTCCCCTTCACTTGCCCAAGTGTACCAGTTTGATGATAAATTTTATGGCTATTCTATTCGTTAGAAGTTAAGTGCCCTTTAGTAAAAACTCATTACAACTAGTCAAGAGAGTTCAAGTTAACCCCCGCCTATGTGCCAGGAAAGACTTACACCATTTCTGACATAGACTTTCAGTATATCCCCTTCCTAGGGACCTGAAGGCTGCTATCACCACTGGCTTGATAAGCCACAGCTGTGGGTCAGTCACCCCACTTCAGCACTCCGAGGCCTCGCCCTGTCTCTCCAGCCCTCACTCAAGAGGCTCCCTGTTTGGCCATCCTTTTCCTTGGCTTATAAAACTGCCTCTCTTCCCAGACTTAATCCATGCTGGTCCCCTGAGCAGCCTCAAGGCAAGAAGCCTCCGGTCAGGAATGAGTACAAACAGAAGCTGAGGTCATCAGTTATATTCAGCAAGGCCCACTGAGACCCTCTTGAAAAGGACACAACAGCTTCTGCTTTTGTGCTAATCCCAGGCAGTCCCTCGGTGGCCTTGTCAACATTTACAGCTCTAATGAGACCACTGAGCTACTGGAGCTCAACCAATAGGGTGAAGCAAGGTGACAAGCAGAAAGGAGGAGGCTGGCAGATTGATGGATTCCCAGGGTGCTGCACATCGTAGATGCTTAACTAAACAGTTGCTGAATGACAGACAGTTGTAATTTAGACACACAACGTCTCTTTCCTAAGATCTCAGAAGATCAAAAAAAGTCTGCCTAATTCTAAGTTCTATGCTTGCTCTCATCCTTAGATTCTGTCAAAAACATTTCCGATGAAGAGTCACCAGGGTCTGAATTTTATTCTTGGCCTTCTTTGTGAGCCAGTGGAAAATTACTTGGCTCCTTAGTTTCCATGAAGCGCTGTGAGGTTTGAGGAGGTTATTAGCTTGTTATGAACAGGAGAGTCATCGAAGCACAGAACAAACTATAAAATGAACCTCACGAGTTCACTGAAACTCAGGCCCATGCTCCCCCCTCACAAATATCAACAAAATTAAGATTTGTGAGACAGTCAAGAACCAGATAATGAGGGACTTCCCTGGTGGTCCAGGGGACACAGTTTCGATCCCTGGTCCAGGAAGATCTCACATGCCACAGAGCAACTGAGCCTGTGAGTCACGACTACTGAGCCCACGTGTCTAGAGCCTGTGCTCAGCAACGAGAAGCCACGGCAATGAGAAGTCTGCACACACAGCTGGAGTGTAGTCCCCTTGTCACAACTAGAGAACGCCAGTGCAGCCGCGAGGACCCAGCGCGGCCAGAAACGAATTCAGTTTCAAAAAAGAACTGACAGTGGTCACTGGACTGAGTCCAGAAAGTTCAGTTCTGGCCTCAGTTCTGCCACTAAATGTCGTTTTGACAGAGCGGCTTCAGTTTCCACCTGAGGAAGAGGAGAGTAAGAGGTCCCTGATGAGATGCCTGACCCAACAGTTCCTCACTCAGTTCATTCGCGTCTCGTCCCCTCCATGTGGGACACACTGCATGTGGCAGGAGAGACGCTGATCACTAAGATGGGGAAAGGAGTCTCACTTTCCAACCAGCCTCCATCGCCTCCCTCTACACGTCCGCCCAGCAATGCAGACTCCTCCCCAAGGGCACTCCACAGACCATTCCCGACCTAGCCGATGTTTTCACGCATGACTTTTTTACTTTGCCATGGTGTGAAAGTGATACCCATTCAGCAGCAACCATCCTACACGTCTACTCGAGCAGAGAATGAAGGTTCTTAAACCTTCTCCCGGGTCTAGAGTTGTGCTAAAGTGTGGTCTGCAAACTCCTTTGTTACTGGTCTGCTGCAGGAGGAGAACAGAGTGCGAAGAAGCAAGGAAACCAATGAAACAGTTTGCAAGCGATCTGATGTTGTGACAACAAATATATGATCATTTGTTGACTGATTCATTTTTCCAGTATTTTACGAACACATTTTTGTAGCCTATTCAAGAGTATTGGCAAAAATAAAGAAACAAGTCTTTCACCAAAGAAAGTGTGAGAAGCGGTCACCGGGAAAGTGTTTCTCAACCAGGAACAGTTGTGTCCCTTTGCTCAGGCAAGCTCTGGAGATGCCTTTTGCTGGCATGTTGGGGGCAGGGATGCTGCTAAACATCCCACAGTGCACAGAACAGCCCCCATAACCAACACCGTGCAGCCCTGGAACTTCCCTAGTGGTCCAGTGGTTAAGACTTCACCTTCCAGTACAGGGGGGTGCAGGTTCGATCCTTGGTTGGGGAGCCAAGATTCCATATGACTCTCAGCCAAAAAACCAAAACATAAAACTGAAGTAATATTTTAACAAGCTCAATAAAGACTTTAAAAATTGTCCACATCCAAAAAAAAAAAAAAATCTTAGAAAAAAAAAGAAAAGAATCCTACAGACCCAAATGCCAATAGTGTCTGGGTTGAGAGACGCTTGTCTAGGGAATGAAACACTTTAAACACAAAGACAGTGACTGCTGTCTTTGTCCACTGAACACCGATGCCTGCCTCTCTCTGCCTCCTATAACTAAGACGTGCCCACTCTCTGCCTCTCATGCATGGTGGGTTTACCAGTCCAGATGCTGTTAAGCACAATTCTTCCTCCCTCATAGGACCCTCTCTGCCCAAACTGGGTGCCTAGGAACATGCCAGAAACCTCTGCTTCTTCCCCTTCCCCCCTTAATATCACATTAACTTAATCAATTCCTAGTCATTCTGTCTTATAATAGTTTCATATTTTTCTTCAGCAAGCTGCACTTTCCAACCCATGTGTTCCTATACAACCAGCAGGTCTGTCCCTCAAACAGAAGCTGCTTCCAGATCAGACTCTGACTTCCACTCCTTCTGACAAGTACCAAGCGGGTACCATCTACTGGGAGGGTTTGTGCCGGCGGCTGCAAGGAAGGACAGATAAACCCAGCAGTGTCTGCAATCTAGTGGGGAGGAGAAACACGTGCAGTTTGGATGGTGACTGTAACAAGACAAATGCCGCAGGGGCAGAGCTTTAGTGGCATACAGAAGAGGGAACAATTACCTCCAACTCAGAAAAGATGACTCAGGGAAAAAGAGGCAGATGAGAGAGCTGGGCTCCAAAGATTTCCTGGTCTCTCCCAGGAAGGAGAGACGAGCTTTCTAGGCAAAGGAATGAACTGGATGCTGAGGCAGGAAGGAGAGAGTCTCTGAGTCATGGAATTCTGTGCAGCCAGGACCCAGGAAGTGAGGGAGGTGACCATCAGGAGAAGCTCGGAGTGCCAGGATGGCAATCAGCTACGTCCCCATGACACCAGCAAGCACTCGAAGGCTTCTGAGCACAGAGATGACAGGATTAGAATATTTTACCCCAACAACTGGAAACTTAATTCTGTAAAGGGCCAGATAGTGAGTATTTCAGGTTTTGGGGGCCATATAGTCTCGCAAATAAATCATCTCTGCTTTGGTAGCAATGAAAGTGGCCAGATACACACATCAACAGATGGGTGTGGCTATGTGTCGATAAAACCTGATGCTCATTGCAATGTGAATCTCACATAATGTTTGAGTATCACAAACAATTACTCTTACACGTTTCTCTCAACCATTTCAAAATGTGGGAACCAGTTTTAGCGTGTAGGCCATCTACAAACAGGTGGGAACTAGATTTGGCTCCTGGACCATAGTTTGCTGATGTCTGTTTTAGAAACATCATTTGGAGTGGTGGGGAGATGGGGGTGAGGAGCAGGGACCTCAGGCAGAAGCTGCTGGAGTAACTTGAGGATGGAGAAGAAGGGACAGGTGCACAAATACTGGGGCCACCTTCTGGCTAGAATGATGAGAGGGCTGTGAGATGCCATGAATTTAGGCGGGTATGATATGGAGGTGGCACAGTTCAGGAAGGCTTGGGGGCTATGGCCCCTCACCCTGTGACCAAGAGGACAAATGTGCCTGGCCCAAACGCAGGTCTGCTGGACTCAGAGAGAGCTAGATTATACCAGAGTTAGGGACTCAGAGTCCTGGGGTGGATGACAGGATTGATGTCCTTGTTTTGGCCTGCTTAGCATCCTGCAACCCTTGTTCTCTTCCGGGAAGCACCTTTTCCCTGTTCTTGGCCATTTGATGAGCGTGGGCCTGGTCCCTCCCTAGGGCTACGAAGTTGGTTCAGAGATAGGTAAATGATCCAATGAGAGTCAGTCCCAGGAATTTGAGGGGAAGCTTTCTTCTGCTGAACCTAAAAGCATGAAAGATGCAGGCTGAGACTTTCTGGGATCCCTGTGTAGAGCAAGACTGGCTGGGAAGGAAACCAGCATGGAAGAGAGCTGGGCCCATCCTGTTGCTGCCCACTGGCCCCTGGATCCAGCCATGCCTATAGCTGGCCCCAGACCTCCCAGATCAGGAGCCAGTCACTTCCCATCACTTGCTCATGCCAGTCCAGGCTGGGTCTTGGTCACTTTCCACTGAAGTCCTAAATCAGCCAGCTGCTATTCGACTGAAACCCAGGAAGGCAGAGGCCTTGATCTTGGAACTGCATGTGGTAAAGTGTCCATCCAAGAGGATTATTTGATAGACGCCCTCATCTGAAGCATTCACATCTGTCTTGTTTATCTCTGGGCATTGTCCGTTATACACAGCAGGTGCTCAATAACACTGGGGCAAGAACGAAGGCACTAATCCCAGGCACCAACACACTGAGCTGGAGGAAGCTCTCGGAAGAGAAGCAACAGCAGGCAGTATGGATTTCTTGTCTTCCTCCGCCAACTAAGGGTTCAGAGGATGCATGAGCTTCAGGGACCTTGTTCTGCGTCATACAAACAACCCAGAGAGGCTCCGGCTGGGAGAGACTGGAGGGGTGCCTGTTCTCGCTGCGTGTCGGGTAAGAGCCTAAATGAGAGAGGGGAATTACTTGGTTCAGAGATGGTCAAAAAGGGGCAGGCCTCCAACTGGGCATGGAAGATGCTGGCTATCAGCAGCAGCTCACTGGGCAAAGAGAGTAAGTGGGCAATGGAGCCTACTAAGTGTTCAACCTTGATTCCAAGGCTGGAGGGGGCGGATGTGGGCAGGCAGCTTGGGACCCCGGCCTGTGACCCAGGAGAGGCTCTACACTATTCAGCTCAACTGTGAGTGTCTGAAATGTATTCACAGAGAAGCTGATGAGCTGGGGTGTTGCAGGGTGGAAAGGAAAGAGATCTATACAAGGAGTCCACACCCTTGCGTCTGAGTCCTAGTTCTGACCCTCACTGAATGTGTGACCTTCCGTGAGTCACTTCCCCTCTCTGTAATGAGAGGGTTGGACCCTATTCCTCACCTATAAATGAGAGAGCTGGACCAGAGAAGTGCTTCTCCAACTGAGGGAAGGGCTCAGAGTTGGTCAAGAGGTGCTCACACCCAAGTGTGCTGAGTGAACATGGGATGAACACACCCCCACATGTGCAAGCATCAGAAATGTCTAGACCTCCATTTGGGGATGCATTTATAGTGTATTCACCAGAGTACTAAATGAACAATTACACTTGGCTATTCTGTTTTCTTGGTATGCAAAATACAGTACCTTCAAGTGTCCCCCATCTCCGCCCAGAGGCCCCATGGGCAAGGTGGACCTCTCACCACCTTTAAATTCGGGTCTACCACTTGCTAGTGGTGTAGCCTTGGGTGAGGTGCTTAACTTGCTGTGTCTATGTGTACTACCTGCGATAGAGGCACACTATTAGTTGCTATCTCTGAGGCTTGTTCAGAAAATGGGGCAAGACGGTCTATATAAACATGTGGAAGAGGGCCCGGTATATAGCAATGGCTCAGTACTGCCAGGGAGGCTGGGGCAACCAGAAGGGGGTGCAGGCAGCCTTCTGGGGCCAGTAATATTTTGTTGCTTGATCTCGTGCTGGTGACCCAGGTACGCATGGCTTGGGAAAATGTATTAAGTCCACTTTCATGTATGTTATCTGTCAATAAAAAGTTCTAAAACCCAGCCTACTCTTGAACAAAAAGACAGAAGGTCAGCAGCAGCTGCAAAGCTCCCGATAATGAAAGCATTTAATGCATTTGCATTCCCTATCCCTTGTTCTGAGCAGCTCCTCTACCTGCTCTGCACCTCACAGCCTCAAACGGCCTTCATCTTTGTCCAGCCCTGCAGAAAACAGGCTCCCTGGGAAATAGTGCCGGCAACCCCTCACCCCAGGTCCATTCCTCCATCCAGTTGCTGAACAGTGCCTCCTCTTACAACCTGGGGTTGCTGACGTCAGCTTGCTGGACCCCTTCATGTCTCAGTGACCCTGGCTGACATGGGAAAGGCCTGAGGAGGCTGAACTTTATCAGAACTGACTGGGGCGCTGTCTTCCGTAGGCTGTCCTGACCCAGCCCCACCTCTGTCTGCAGAAAGTCCGTCCAAATCCTCACTCACACCCCCAATCATCCCCAAAGACTCAGCCAGATGGTCCTCAGGCCAGATTTCCTGCAGCTTCTTTTCTCTCTCAGAAAACTCCAGCCCCCAGGATGTTCTATTTAGTCCTGACAATAATGCCTTGTAATCCACATATACTGGCATCAAAGTCCCCCACGTGAGGAAAAGGCATACAGTAATACATCCGCCCGAAGCTTTCCCACAGGGAAATTCCCTGTTGGCAGAACAGGTATAGATTAACCTGCTCTAAAACAAAGGAAGAGGTAAAACAAACAGTGGGCCACCCCCAATATAATTAGCCCACCTAGAAGGCTTCCAAGGTAACATAAACTCACATGCTTGCAGAGGGGGAAAAGCTTTAGCTGCACTTTCCAGCACATAGGCACTGACTCCTGCTGTTCTGGAAAAACCAAGTAAACAATGAAGTAAGCCACCTCCTTAAACAAATAAACCCAGAAGACTCTATTTAACCACAAGTACAAAAATAGATTCTAATCCCAGGTCAATTTAGTCACCCTCTCCCATTTTTTCTTCCATCCTGACTCATCCCCCCTTGTGGATGCAAAATAAAAGAGATACACGCTCTTGCAGCAAGGACAAGCACACAGATACCATATGAGCATCCCATTACAAGTTAGCACTTTGGTTCACTAGAAATCATTTTTGTCTGAAACCATACTAGAAACAAATGTAGCCCTCCTTCCCCAAAATACCTGGCGGGCCGTGGTCCATGGGGTTGCGGAAAGTTGGACACGACTGAAGCGACTGAACACACATATGTGTATATGTATATTATATATTATGAGTATGTATGTAAATATGTGTATGTGTGTGTATATATATATCTCCCTCTGCCTTCCCTGATTCAGGTCACCCTGCAAACTGATTCTAATGCTGAAATCAATCCTTAATGCTGGAAACCACTGAAGTGGCTGTGGCCTATGCTAAATATTTTAATTCCAGGCACCATCTTGACCATTCAGGGACTGATAGAAAATCTCCCACTTGAATGCTCATTTTTACCGCTTTCTTACAAACACAAACAACTACTATGCCCGGTTCTTAAATCATGTCATTTCTCTGGAGGTGATCCAACTCCCAGCTGAAGGGCAAACTGATCTACCTGGTCTGTCTGGCTGGGAACACACAATTCCTGGGGTATGTTGGAAATTTCTACAATAACAGAGCATAGGGCACAGAGAGGTTAGGTAACCTGTCTACAGTCACACAGCAAGTGGCAAAATAGGGGTTTGTACCGAGGTGATCAGCATGTCATCGCTACACTGCATTCCTTTCTGCTCAAGGAGATGGACATACGTAGAATCCAGGCACCAAGGGCAGTGTTCATTTTTTTCCCCATTTCTTTTACATTTGTGTTTAAATTTCACAGCTCACTTCTTTCTAATGCAGTCACTGAACTGAGTGTCTGAAAAACCCAGAGCAAAGCTTTTTCAAACATGTTCTTTTAAAAATGCAATTATTTCCCAGAGAAAAAGAGCTATCAGTCAACTACATATTAGTATAAATGACTCCTATCAACTTGACCTCTTAATACTGGGCATCAGTGGTACTGAAGAGAAGGGAGGGATATAATGCAGGAACAGGGATGTAATTCAGAATGGAGGGGGTGAGGATGCCGTGCCCAAATAGAGATTTTTAGCAGAGTCTGCAGAGGAAGGCATTAGAAGGATGTAAAAGAAAGAAGAAATCGAGGCAAGAAGATGCCTACTCAAATTTTGACTAAAGGCTGGCCCTAATTGTATCCAGAAGAGATGAGGATAATTCTCCCTGATTTTTGAAGTCCTGTTCCCAGGACCTCAAACTCCAGCCAGTACTCTCTGAGCTTTAGATAATCTGCTGTTCAGGGGTGTCTGTGGGTGTGTGTCTGTGTGTCTCTGTATCTGTGTGTGTCAGTGTGTGTGTCTGTGTCTGCGTGTCTCTGTGTCTCTTTGCGTGTGTTTGTCTGTGTCTGTGTGTGTTGGGGGGGGGGATACAATTACTCATGACTGCACGGTGGTAAGGTGGTGAGGGGGAGGTTTCCTAAAGAGCCATGCTCCCTTCCACAGTACAGGGTTGCTGCTGGTATAAACTGCTCCACCCAGAGGACTTCATCAGCCAGACCACCAGCATGTGCCATGTGTCACTTCTGTTCCCAAGTCCCTCAGAAGCCAACGCTGCTTCTTCTCAACCCTCTCTCACCTTTCGCAGGGGTCCTGGGGGCCACCTGAGGATGGCAGTGGAGGCAGGAAGAGCCCGGATCCCTGTGTCATTCCCTGGAAGGCTCCCTGCCAAATGTTCACACTGAATTGTTGAACAAATGAAAATTAAGTACTACTGGGTAAAGCTACTGAGATTTGGGGATTTCTCGGTTACTGTTGTGATTGTTATCTTAACATTCAAAGGAGTAATATTTTCTGATTTTCCTGACATATGCTCTCAGTCCTGAAGCAACCGCCTCTGTGATCTAGAGCTGGGGGTTTTGTTCATGGTCTGTGGATCACACTTAGGTGATGTGATGGGATGCCCTTCACAGCTGTGCTCAGGAGATATACCCAGGAAGTTTCTACTATCAATATGTAACTTCAGGACCATCCCAATTTAGTGGGTAACCATGCCAAATACTTCCCCAGCGACTCAATGGGTAAAGAACCTGCCTACAATGCAGAAGACACAAGAGATGTAGGTTTGATCCCTGGGTAGGGAAGATCCCCTGGAGAAGGAAATAGCAACCCACTCCAGTACTTCTTGCCTGAAAAATCCCATGGACAGAGGAACCGGCTTGGCTCCAGTCCAAAGGGTTGCAAGGAGTTGGACACCACAGAACTCTAAGCGCACACAATAAATTAAGTTGTGAGCACCCTTAGCATTCAATAATCCTGCCTGCCTCGCAGAGGTATTTTTAGAAGCCAGGGTAACCAGTTTTATGTCCTGCTTTTGACATAAGGTTTACTTATCCCAGCGAACATTAATCTTGTTCAGCTTTGCCCTTGTACCTTGAAACAAGAGTATGAGTTGATAAACATTATCTGAGGACCATAATCAGCAGCTACCAAGTGCTTAAATGCTAGGGAACCAATGTAGCCCATCATCAAGGAAATTGGGCAATGGACCTTGAAGATTTGAATGTGTTTAACCCATATTTCTCTTACTTTTGTGAATATTGGTGCTTAGAGGAAAAACAGAATGAGTTTTGTTGTTACAGGGTAAATTGGCTTTTGTCGGGTCTGTACCCTAGGAAAGGGCAGGAGCGTTTTGTGGGGAGGGATGTGAGCGTATTAGTCCATAGGGGCAGGACTGAGATGCCTCCCTGCCTGCACCCCCACTCTGCTCTATTCTTCATTTATAAGCCTGGCTGGAGAGACACAAAGTCCTGAAGATTAGTGCAGAATTAGTAGCAACTCAGGAAAAGCACAGAGAGGCTAGGTAACTTGTCCAAGGTCATACAGTAAGGGGCACATCTGAGATTTGAACCCAGGAATCTGGGTGTTGAACCTAATGTCTTTCCCACTATATGACACTGCCTCTCTGCTCAGGGAGATGGTAATCCAAAGGACTGCCTTTGCAAAGCCTTCCACTGCTCTCTCAGGTACATGGAGGGTTCTTCTACTAAGTCTGTCTTGTGTACACGTGTCCCCTCTGGCCACTGGCATGGTGTCCTGCAACTGTTTTTCTGTCTGCCTCCACATTCAGACTATATTAGCCCATAAGGCACTAGAATTAGGGGGGAAAGTGTCCCTCCCTCAACATATTTTGCTTCCATCTATTGGAGTAATCTCATAATTAAGTGACAAGTCAACAATATGTCTGACTTGAATGGCGCCCCCTAGCGTTGTGCAACCTGCATAGCTGTACACAGTGATCTACCCCCAGACCATGAGCACAAGTTCCTTGAGTACACTCTGTGTTTTTCCTTTGATGCTGCCCATTTTCAACACAGCACCAGGCACACAATAGATTTTTGGTGATTTTAACCAGCGAGCATTGCTGGTTAACTCAACACCAAGAGGCAGGTGATTTCTGACTGTTACGAGACCAAGTGATCAGGCTGGGTTCTTTTCATTGTTTCCCCTGCTCTGCTGAGGGAAATCAAGAACAGATGGACACCTGTGTGAGTGGAGACGCTTTCAAAACAGTCATTTCCACCTGGGCTTTCACCCTCATTTCCCACTTTCTCCTTTCAAGCAGGCACTGGGCAGAAAGACAAATGAGACTTGAGATTTCTTTCTTTCCTTTAGCCAACAGCTCCTCAAGCACACTAGTTTACACCAGCCATCAAGGATATCAACAAAAACACTTGTATTTGCAAGTGGGAGTAGGCTCCTCCCCTGAAGCACCAAAGCCCACAGAAATAAACAAGACAAGGCAAAAATAAGAGGAGGCCCAGGTTCTCAGGGTGCTTTCAGGACAGTCAGAGGAAAGGAATTCACTTCACATCACTGCAGCTCATGACGACATGGTCTCATCTTAGATGGTTACGTGTTGAGCTTTGTATACTGTCCAATACTTCCCCAAGAAGCAGGGAGGAAGGGGCACTCCTAATGACCTGAGGTTCAAGGCTCCCCACTGTCCAAAGGAGACAACTGTGGCTGGGGCTTCCTAGCCAAGCCCTCTGGTCCTCTCTCCCCTGTTTACCTGCCTCCAGGTGGCTGGGTGTGCTTTCCCCCAAGTTCTGAACCCACAGCTTCTGATCTTTTCCAGTTGATCATTAACAGAACACCACCAGTTCCAACATACTGGTGACTTGATTTGAAATTGTGCCTCACCTCCCCAACTCCTACCTTCAACCTTTAAAGCTCAAGACAAATTCTCCTTCTCTGCAAAGCTTTCTTTAGGCCACTTTCAAGTATCTAACTATTGGGCTAGCTAAAAAGTTCACTTGGTTAAAATAAATAAATTTATATTAAAAAAATTAAATTGGGCTTTTCTGCTCAAACGAACTTTTTGGCCAACCTAATACCTTTGCAATTAATAAATTTTGCTACAGTTGTCTTAACCAGTGTGATGGAAATGCTCATTGGAAGAATGTGCTGGAGGTACCAGAGGGCCAGGGGCTGGCTCACTTCCATTGTAGAGCAAAGCTTTGGCAGCCAGCTGAGCTCCAGCTCCAATATCTCACCAAAGGAAAACAAAAGCAGAAAGAAGTAACTAAAGATGTTTCAAAATTCCATAACCACTCCGATGAGGCAATAGCATGGCTTTCAATCCAAATATGAGGCAACATTTAAAAGTCCACACCAGGAAATACTGATTTCTTCCTCAGGTAACACCTTGCATATGAAAAGTAACTGGAATATCACATTATTTTCTATCCACGTTTCATAAAAATCCAACTGCCTTTTCCTAATTTCCTTTAGATATATTTGTCCTGCCCCTTCTAGGAAAAAAGAAACCTCAGATCCAAATGCCACTAATCAGAACTGTTTGGATTCATCCAGCCAAATGGGAAAACTTTATCCCTATCTAGTAGTTGCCAAAGTTGAGGTGAGATTGAACTTCGTAAGCAAGTTTATCATAATTTAGACCCCATGGAGTGACATGTTTAACTCAGTGAACACGAAATTAACAACATGTTATCTTTCGAGAACCTGAGTCTAGAAAACTGTATCTTCCTGAGAATGCATTTTACCATCAATTGAGGCCTGAACAAATTAGCAGGGCTCTCAGCAGGCAGTTTAGGAGAGTACTGGCATTTAAATGTCATCTAACCAGGCTGAGCAGAATTAGGTTGTTACAGTTGTTAATTAAGATCCTGAATCTTGCTGGAATCCCCCTCCAGGAGTTCAGCGATCATCCTCAGGTGCTGGATGGTTGCCAAGTCTGCAGCCAGGCTCCCTTGGTCTGGCTGGCCCTGGGCCGGGAGGATCCCAGGATGGGACAGCAGCAGGTGTTGGGTGGGGAAGGGCCACCCCATAGGAAGACAAGGCTCCCTCATGTGGTAACTCCATCCAGTGTAGCCCACCCTCTTGGCAGTAATTTATGCCCGAACAGCCATAGAAATTCCCCTCCCCACATCGTGAGGGTCAGAAAGGCTCTGTTTGGGCCCATTAGGTGGGACAAGTGTGAGGGAACCAAATGAGAAGCCCGTGGCTGGTCAGGGTCCTGGGAAGAAGCAAAGCACTTTTTCTTTCTTTTTAAAAAATATTTATTTACTCATTTAGCTGTTCTGGGTCTTCATCGTGGCATGTGAGATCTTTAGTTGCAGTATATATGGATGTGAGATTTGGACCATAACGAAAGCTGTGTGCCGAAGAATTGATGCTTTTGAACTGTGGTGTTGGAGAAGACTCTTGAGAGTCCCTTGGACTGCAAGGAGATCCAACCAGTCCATCCTAAAGGAAATCCCTCCTAAATTTTCACTGGAAGGACTAATGCTGAAGCTCCAATACTTTGGCCACCTGATGAGAGGAACTGACTCATTGGAAAAGACCCTGATGCTGGGAAAGATTGAGGGCAGGAGGAGAAGGGGACGACAGAGGATGAGATGGTTGGATGGCATCACTGACTCGATGGACATGAGTTTGAGCAAGCTCTGGGAGTTGGTGATGGACAGGGAAGCCTGGCATGCTGCAGTCCGTGGGGTCACAACTAGTTGGACATGACTGAGCGGCTGAACTGAACTGTGAAATCTTAGTTGCAGCATATGGGATCTAATTCCCTGACCAGGGATTGAACCCATGGCCCTTGCATTGCGAGCAGGGAGTCTTGGCCACTGAACCACCAGGGAAGTCCCCAGGCTTTTTCCTAGGGCATGGAGAGCTTCGAGGAAGAGGAGGAGATGTCAGTAAAACCAGGCTTTGGGGGCTCACCCCTTTCATGTCCTTTCCCATCCATCCCCTCCTATCTTTAAACAAGCTTACCAGTTCTTCCTCCAAAACGGCTCTCACACGCCCAGCTCTCTGACCCTCTAGAGGACGCCCCCTGCCAGGCTCACCTCTTCTCATACCTGCCGTGGTTGTGCCAGGCTTTTTCTCAGAGGCCCTCGGCAGCCCCCGCTGCCCTAGGGACAAGGCCATCCCCAGGGTGGCACTGACCCGCCTTTCTGTTGCCCAGTGGTTTCTGATGACAATTTGCCCCTCCCTCAAGTGGCCCACTTGCATATTTCTGCCAACTTACGCACATGAACACCCAGACGATTAGAAAACAGAAGCCAGGCCTATGCGGGGGGTGTGTGCACTGAAGGGGTGATGCAAGAGCCCATCCTTCCAAGGCTCAGCCCTGAGCCAGGGCCCGGGTGGAGGCGCTATGACAGCTGTGCTCACACCCTGAGCTCAGGGTTCAGCCCTGCTGGGCCCTTATTTTGGGTGCTTGGCTTGTTCTCAGAAAGAAGTCAGGTTGGGTTCCCTGTGGCCTCCATTAGGTTTTCTGTTCCAGACCACTCTGGAGCCAAATCCTACACACTCTATTTTTAAAATTCTTTAAAATTAATTTTTATTGGAGTATAGTTGCTTTATCATGCTGTGTTAGTTTCTACTGGACAACAAAGTGAATCAGTTATATGTACATCCCCTCTTTTTTTGGATTCCCTTCCCATTTAAGTCACCACAGAGCATTGAGCAGAGTTTCCTGAGCTAGCTTCTCACTAGTTATCTGTTTATACACAGTATCAATAGTGTATATATCGAATCCTGCATATTCTGTTGAAACTGAGCAGAACCTTGTAGTACCTTCCCCTGATACTAAGTACAAAAACCCCTCTAAGTCTCCTGCCTCTTGTTTGTAGAAAAGCTGAAGCCTCCCAGGACGCCCAGGACACAGTCACAAAAGAGCAGGCTTGAGCAGCTAATGGTTAGGACAAGAGAGCCACATTCTCTTTCAGTCTCTGATACACATTCCTGGGTTACTGTACAGACTCTATAACTGTCACCAGAGGGAAAAGCTAACTGCATGATGACCAGCCTGCAGCCACGACATAAGGTATTCCACCTTGAGCTGTACTGCGTCTACAGGGCTAGTTGCTCAGTTGTGTCCAACTCTTTGCAATCCCATGTCTATGGCTAACTCAGTTCTAAGAACTGGAGTCAAGAGAACAGGATTAACATCATTGCTCATAATAATACTATATTTTTATGGGCATCAAAGATAATTGTAGCTTGCTCTGCCCATATATGCAAGCAGGCAACTAAAAGTGTCAGCAAAGAGATGCTACCCACGTTGACATCTTCCACTCTGAGAATATGGTGCCCTATGTCAGCAAGTAGGAGTTACAGAAGACAGACCTTTGCCTCTGATCCCATAGAAATGGAATGATGTCTGACAGGGGAAAATTGAAAGCAGCTTTTTTGCCCCTTTCCTGTTGACCCATTTCTGTCCCCTTCTAACCTCAAAAACCTAAATATAGGAATGAGATCACTAAGCAATTGAAATGAACTCCTGACTTATGTTTTCCTGAATGCACACCACGCCTTGCCTAACCTGCTGATTCTTTTCCTAGATAAAAAGAAGAATGAAGAATGAAGTAGGAAGAGAATGACTAGCTCTCTACCTCCATCAGCCCCGTAAACAATCCTGCAGGCAGATCACGCAGGAAAGGTAACATCTGAAGACAGAGCCAGCCAGCCTGCACTCAGTGAAGAATGACCCAGAACCCAACCTTCTGCCTCAACAATTCCCTGAGATTTTTTCCTCCATTTTCCCTTGAAAAACTGTCACAGCTGAGCAGAATCTTGGGAGCTGCTCTCAGGACATGAGTCCACCTTCTCCCCAGATTGTTATTTTTTCTGATTAAAGCAACTTTCCCTTCTATTGACACCTGCCTCTTGAACTATTGGCTTTTCAGTTTAAGTGGCCAAACCTAAGTCCAGTAACATTATGAGTCCTAAATAGCCGTAAGTCATTTGCTTTTATTTTTAGGGTGAGAAAAAACATAGGTCAGAAAAGCCTCACTACCAGGTAGCCTTGCTCTTTAGGTTTTACAAATCCCAATTTGCAACTTAGATCATCACCAACACAACTTTCAGAAACACCCCTCATTCCTTCCCAACTTTGTTGCCCTGGATAACAATTCCAGGGCTTCCCTGGTGGCTCAGCAGTAAAGAATCGGCCTGAAAAGGCAGGAGACCGGATTCGATCTCTGGGTCAGGAAGATCCCCTGCACAATGAAATGGCAATCCACTCCAGTGTTCTTGCCTGGGAAATCCCACGGGCAGAGGAGCATAACCGGCTACATTCCATGGCTCACAAAAGAGTTAGACATGATTTAGTGACTAAACAACAACATAACAATTCCTATGTCGCCAGCCATTCCCTCGGGGGCGTGGGTGACCCCAGTCCTGATCACTGTCCCACACACAATGTCTGGCCAGGCTGACCTCTACATCTTTACTCATGCACACCCCCTTCCTTTGTCCGTTTAAATCCCTCTTGAGCACAGACAACCCCCACAGGATGACAAAGCAACTATTCTCAGGCAAAAGGTCTTTCTTCCTTCAACGATGGGGGAAACAGCCTTGGACTGAGAGTTAAGGAAACAGAACGGTAGTCTGCTCATCACAGACAGACACCCACATATCTCCAGGCTGTGACCCCTCGTCAGTCACAGATGGTCACTCCACACGGTGACTCAGGGACTCCTTCTAATATCACAGCCGGGAGAACCAGGCAGGAGCAGAAAGAGCTGGGCACAGAGGGAGGCTAATTTTCCGGGGGACTCTGAGAACAGACACCTCTGCACTCTAAATGCAAGTTTCAGATTATCCACTGTGATGGGTTTCACACCATCCTCCAACCTCAGGGCAACAACCAGGGAACCTCTGGTGTGTATTACTATAGCAAAAATGGCAGAGAACTTCTCCTTTCCCCTGATGCTTCTCTATACAAACCTCATAAGCAGTCAAAACTTAGAGCGATAAGAAGAAAATTATACTTTCTACCTACCAGACAATGAGAAAATGCTATTAACATCTTGAAGGCAGGAACCAGTGGCTTGTCTCTGTTAGGATCCCTGGGGCAGCACAGAGCCCAGCATGGAGATGGTGCCCTATAACCCTCCATGCTACAGGAAGACTCCAATTCTTATCTATATTTTGGTAGAAATAGGGTGTATGGGTGGCGGGGAGGTGGGCCATCATGAGCAGAGGCTGTGACAGAGATTCAGGAAGCCCTTCAAATGCCCCCATTAGATCTGTTAACATCACAGCTCAGCAGACTGTTGTACACATAGGAAACATAATTCTGACCCTCAAAGAGAGATACAGTCAAGAACGGAGAAGACAGATGAAGAAATAGAACACTAAGTCACACACACTGCACACAAATCTTGTCCCATTGCAGAGAAACAGCTACAGATGTGCTAGACGTAAACTGACTCTTAAGACAGAGAAGCTGTGGGTATGCTTTTAAATACGACGTTGAGCTGTATGGCCACGCAGGAAGTCACCAGGTTTGGTCACTAGGTTTGGTCTCCATTCCCTCCTTGGGATCCCTGCACCCTAGTCTTTCTTTGAGCATGAGTTCCCACATCTTTCACTTTTTGAAACTGAAGGACAGTTAATTTACAATGCTGTATTAATTTCAAGTGTTCAGCAAAGTGACTCAGCTGTACATCTATAACCTTTTTCAGATTCTTTCCCATTATGGGTTATTACAGATGGAATATTAGCCATAAAAAAGAATGAAATAATGCCATTTGCAGCAACATGGATGGACCTAGAGATGATCATATTAAGTGAAGTCAGTCAGAAAGAGACAAATACCATATAATATCACTTATATGTGGAATCTAAAAAATAATGCACATGAACTTATTTACAACTCATATAGTACTTTCACTACTACAAGATACTGAGTAAAGTTCCCTGTGCTATACAATAGAATCTTGTTATTTACTTATTTATATTAATATATGGTAGTATGTATGTGCGGATATGTTAATCCCAAACTCCTCATTTATCTCTCTCCTCCATACCTGCTAGCCCCTTTGGTAACCATAAGTTTGTTTTCTATTTCTGTTTTGTAAATAAGGTCATGTGCATTCTACTTTAGATTCCCCATATCAGTGATATTATATGCTATTTGTCTGACTGACTTCACTTAGTATGATAATCTCTAGGTCCATCCACGTTGCTGCAGAAGGCATTACTTCATTCTTCTTTATGGCTAATATTCCGTGTGTGTATATGCCACATCTTCTTTATCCAGTTCATCTGTGAGTGGCTGTTCAGGCTGCTTCCATGTCTTGGCTATTGTAGATGGTGCTGCTACGGACATTAGGATGCATGTATCTCTTCAGATTATAGTTTTATCTGGATATATGCTCAGGTATGGGATTGCAGGATCTCCCGCTAAATCTAGTTTTAGTTTATTTTCTCCATGTTGGTTGCACCAGTTGACATCCCCACCAACAGTGTAGGAGGTTCTCTCTTCTTTCACTGTTTATCTTTTTACACTATGGCCCATGAAGGAGGGATAAGAGCATACGGGGTTCACCCAACCTCATCTATCCCCACTTCTCAGGGGACAAAGAATTTCATGATGGATATGAAGCATCACTCCTTAGTCAGTTTAAGCGGGGGATGATGGGAGAAGTGGGGTGTGATTTAATCAAATGAAAATATATACAAATCTCAGTCTAACTACTGGCAGACAACAAGCCAAAATACGAAGGTGTGGCAAACTTTGTGCTGTGATGCAAACAACCCACACCAGACTAAACTGGCAGTGAAGCCCAGCTGATAGGGATTTGCTTATAAATGAAAAGCAAGAACAGCGGCAATTAAAAACTATGAGCATCTCAAGACAATAAACAGAAGGGGCACTTGTCAAGCAAACTTCCTCCAAGTCAAGGAGATTCCAACTCTATGGATACATGTGTGGTTAGAACTGGGCAGTATCACCAGCTGTTGAGTGGGATCCAGACTTCTTACAGAATCTTGAGGTAGGGCCCTCAAGTGCTAGACACTCGTGAAATTTTAGTTCACAAATAAAAAGTGTTAGCAAAGCGGTCCTTAATAGCTAGGTCAGGTAATAGTCACCCTTCACAATTTCTGCAAATGAAGTTTTTGCAAATGAAGTTAGTTCTAGGTACATCATTTGTCCAGGCTTTCCAGATAGTGCTAGTGGTAAAGAACCCACCTACCAATGAAAGAGATGTAACAGACACGGATTCAGTCCCTGCGTTGGGAAGATCCCCTGGAGGAGGGCATGGCAACCCACTCCAGCATTCTTGCCTGGAGAATCCCATAGACAGAGGAGCCTGGCAGGCTACAGTCCATGGGGTTGCAAAGAGTTAGACACGACTGAAGCAACTTAGCACATACACACACATGTCATTTGTCCCTAAGAACCAGAGGAAAAATTTTTTTTAACATCAGCTCTGGCCTGTCAGGAGTCCCCCTAAGTCTTCTAGTTAAGCCAAGGACTCTGCTCTGAGAACCACTGGTCTTGAGAGCACTTTGCATCACTGCGTTGTTAGAGGCAGGGGGGTTGCGAAGCCTGGCTTCCACTCATGGCAACTCAGAGCAAGTTAAAAATAGTGCAAAGGACTTCCCTGGTGGTCCAGTGACTAAGACTCTGCTCTCTCAGTGCAAGGGGCCATGGTTTGATGCTTAGTCAGGGAACTAAATCCCAGAAGCCACAACTAAGAGTTCTCATGCCTCAACTAAGACCCAGCACAAATAAATAAATAAATATTTAAAAAGTAGTACAGCCAAGATTAACCCTTAACCAAGATATCTGAGCTCCTCAGTCAGCCAGAAATAATTGGCTGTAAAAGTCAGGCCAATACAATCCAGGAATCCCACTCCTGGACATATATTAGTATCTGGATAAAACCATAATTCAAAAGGATACCTGCAGCCCTATGTTCATTGCAGCACTATTCATGATAGTCAAGGAAAAAATCCTAATGTCCATCAACAGAGGAATGGATAAAGAAGATGTGATAACATATATACAATGGAATACTGCTGCTGCTGCTAAGTCACTTCAGTCGTGTCCGACTCTGTGCGACCCCATAGACAGCAGCCCACCAGGCTCCCCCGTCCCTGGGATTCTCCAGGCAAGAACTCCAGAGTGGGTTGCCATTTCCTTCTCCAATGCAGGAAAGTGAAAAGTGAAAGTGAAGTCACTCAGTCGTGTCCGACCCTCAGCGACCCCATGTACTGCAGCCTTCCAGGCTCCTCCATCCATGGGATTTTCCAGGCAAGAGTACTGGAGTGGGGTGCCATTGCCTTCTCCGCAATGGAATACTACTCAGCCATTAAAAAGAATGAAATAATGCCATTTGCAGCAACATGAATGGACTGAGAGATTATCATATTAAATAAAGTCAGTCAGACAGAGAAAGACAAATATCATGATATCACTTACATGTGGAATCTAAAATATGACACAAAAGAACTTATCTATGAAACAGAAATAGACTCAGACATACAGAACAGGAGGGTGGGAGAGGGGAGGGATACAGTGGGAATTTGAGGTTAGCAGGTGTAAACTAATAGATATAAAATAAACAACAAGGGAACTATAGATAGACATAGGGAATTATATTCAACATCCTGTGATAAACCAAAATGTATACATGCTGCTACTGCTAAGTTGCTTCAGTCATGTCCGACTCTGTGCGACCCCATAGACGGCAGCCCACCAGGCTCCCCTGTCCCTGGGATTCTCCAGGCAAGAACACTGGAGTGGGTTGCCATTTCCTTCTCTGATGCATGAAAGTGAAAAGTGAAAGTGAAGTCGCTTAGTCGTGTCTGACTCTTAGTGACCCCATGGACTGCAGCCTACCAGGCCCCTCTGTCCATAGGATTTTCCAGGCAAGAGTGCTGGAGTGGGTTGCCATTGCCTTCTCCGAAATGTATACATACGTATAACTGTATCAGCTTTGCTATGCAGCAGAAATTAACACATTGTAAAACAACTATTTTCAATTTAAAAAAAACAGGCCAAAAGATGGGCACACAATTTCTAAAGAAAAATAGAAGGATGGTTTATAAATCTATCTGGGGTCAAGTTCAGAACTGTTGGGTTGCATCATCTACCTGGAAGGTCATTCAGCCCCTCTCCTACTGAATCCCTTTGTTTTTTTCTGCCCTTCCTTCTTATCAGTTGATGTCTGGCTTTTGAGTGGAGAAGTTACCCTTTAGCTCTAGTCTCAAAGCAGTTCTTAATTGGCACCTTGCTTTCTTTGGTTGGAAGGAGCCAGGAAATTGACCCTGAAGCAGAAGAGCCTGGAATGACAGTATTCAATTTAGTACCTCTTTTTCAACTCTAACTTATCATTTAAAATTCAACAGCATTCACAGATGTGCAAATGGTATTGCTGATATACTACATGACTGCACATTAAGCAGCTATTTATGGTTCAGAGTAGTTTCCAAAGTTATAGGAAGAATAATCTGAATTTCTACAGAAAAAACATATACTAGTCTCTTTTATGATTGTTTTGAACAAAGCTCTGTGTAGGATTGTGTATAATGATAAAAGCAGTATTACAAGTGCAGTAATTTCTCATCTGGATGACCCTTGTTAACTGTTTGCAGAAGTCTGCATTTCTTATGCATTTAACAGTGCTGCCTATAGATGTGACTTGCCCAAATCAAGTAAAACATTCTAATTTATAAAAAGAGCAAATGGCAAAATCCAAAGTGTGAGAATTAATGATAAGGGAAAATTAGGACTCACGGCTTTTTCTTAAAATCTTGTCTTGGATAGAACTAGATAGAAACCGTGACCATCTCCCTTGGCACCTGTTCGGGCTCTATTTCGGATGACCAGTATCCGTGTGGGGCAAGTCCCTTGTGCCCACTGCACTGCAGGAGACACTCGGTAACCACCTGAAGGATAACAGTAGGAACTCTTGGAGCCTCTAAGCAGAAATCATTCCATAGAAATTTCCAGAAGGGGAGATGCTCACCAGCAGCTTGGATTCTTTGAATGATGGAAAAGTAAAGTCAATCCCAACTGACTGTTTCTCCCTCTTACTCTTTGCCACCAACTCAGAGGGCTCTACAATTCCACCACTGTGGTATCTGGGTGCCCATCTCCCATGCCAAGGCCTGCTTCACAGAGTGGTCATAAAAGTGAACATGGGGTACCCAGAAGGGCATGAAAAGCAATCAACAAAACCCGTAAGTCCCTCTGCTGGAGAAGTCACTGGAAACAAGGCTGCTTCTGGCCACAGGCCAGAGATGAGAAGCTGTTGCCCCAACACACAGATCAAACCATTGGTAAAATAGACAGCCAGTGGGAATTTGCTCTAAGACACAGGGAACCCAAAGCTGGTGCTCTGTGACAACCTCGAGGGGTGAGATAGGGAGGGAGGGGACATATGTATACCTATGGCTAATTCATGCTGATATATGACAGAAACCATCACAATACTGTGAAGTGATTATCCAATTAAAAATAAAAATTTAAAAAAAAAAACAGTGTTGTACGTGAAGGATGAAAAATTGGCCCAGGATTCAAATAGAGTCATCAGGGCCCAGACATTCAGAAGAGAAGTGGCAGGCAGATGGGATCTCAGGATGAAATCAAGCAATGCTGATGTGACTTGGAAGAAAAGGAAAAAAAAAAATCTTTTGTGACTGTCTCTTCTTTCAGTGAGCAGGAATCCCTTAGAAGAAATGGAGTAGCCATCATAGTCAACAAAAGAGTCCAAAATGCAGTACTTGGATGCAATCTCAAAAATGACAGAATGATCTCTGTTCATTTTCAAGGCAAACCATTCAGTATCACAGTAATCCAAGTCTATGCCCTGACCAATAAAGCTGAAGAAGCTGAAGTTGAACGGTTCTATGAAGACCTACAAGACCTTCTAGAACTAACACCCCAAAAAGATGTCCTTTTCATTATAGGGGACTGGAATGCAAAAGTAGGNTCATTATAGGGTACTGGAATGCAAAAGTAGGAAGTCAGGAAACACCTGGAGTAACAGGCAAATTTGGCCTTGGAATACGGAATGAAGCAGGGCAAAGGCTAACAGAGTTCTGCCAAGAGAACGCACTGGTCATAGCAAACACCCTCTTCCAGCAACACAGTACTCTACACATGGACATCACCAGATGGTCAACATCAAAATCAGATTGATTATATCCTTTGCAGCCAAAGATGGAGACGCTCTATACAGTCAACAAAAACAAGACTGGGAGCGGACTATGGCTCAGATCATGAACTCCTTATTGCCAAATTCAGACTTAAATTGAAGAAAGTGGGGAAAACCACTAGACCACTCAGGTATGACCTAAATCAAATCCCTTATGACTATACAGTGGAAGTGAGAAATAGATTTAAGGGACTAGATCTGATAGACAGAGTGCCTGATGAACTATGGACAGAGGTTTGCGACACTGTACAGGAGACAGGGAGCAAGACCATCCCCAAGAAAAAGAAATGCAAAAAAGCAAAATGGCTGTCTGGGAAGGCCTTACAAATAGCTGTGAAAAGAAGACAAGTGAAAAGCAAAGGAGAAAAGGAAAGATATTCCCATTTGAATGCAGAGTTCCAAAGAATAGCAAGGAGAGATAAGAAAGCCTTCCTCAGTGATCAGTGCAAAGAAATAAAGGAGAACAACAGAATGGGAAAGACTAGAGATCTCTTCAAGAAAATTAGAGCTACCAAGGGAACATTTCATGCAAAGATGGGCTCGATAAAGGACAGAAATGGTCTGGACCTAACAGAAGCAGAAGATATTAAAGAGGAACTATACAGAAGAACTATACAAGAAAGATCTTCACGACCCAGATAATCATGAAGGTGTCATCATTCACAATCACCTAGAGTCGGACATCCTGGAATGTGAAGTCAAGTGGGCCTTAAAAAGCATCACTATGAACAAAGCTAGTGGAGGTGATGGAATTCCAGATGAGATGTTTCAAATCCTAAAAGATGATGCTGTGAAAGTGCTGCACTCAATATGCCAGCAAATTTGGAAAACTCAGCAGTGGACACAGGACTGGAAAAGGTCAGTTTTCATTCCAGTTCCAAAGAAAGGCAATGCTAAAGAATGCTCAAACTACCGCACAATTGCACTCATCTCACATGCTAGCAAAGTAATGCACAAAATTCTCCAAGCCAGGCTTCAGCAGTACTTGAACCATGAACTTCCAAATGTTCAAGCTGGTTTTAGAAAAGGCAGAGGAACCAGAGATCAAATTGCCAACATCCTCTGGATCATGGAAAAAGCATGAGAGTTCCAGAAAAACATCTATTTCTGCTTTATTGACTATGCCAAAGCCTTTGACTGTGTGGATCACAATAAACTGTGGAAAATTCTAAAAGAGATGGGAATACCAGACCACCTGACCTGCCTCTTGAGAAACCTGTATGCAGGTCAGGAAGCAACAGTTAGAACTGGACATGGAACAACAGACTGGTTCCAAATAGGAAAAGGAGTATGTCAAGGCTGTATATTGTCACCCTGTTTATTTAACTTCTATGCAGAGTACATCATGAGAAACGCTGGACTGGAAGAAATACAAGCTGGAATCAAGATTGCTGGGAGAAATATCAATCACCTCAGATATGCAGATGACACCACCCTATGGCAGAAAGTGAAGAGGAACTAAAGAGCCTCTTGATGAAAGTGAAAGAGGAGAGTGAAAAATTGGCTTAAAGCTCAATGTTCAGAAAACGAAGATTATGGCATCCGGTCCCATCACTTCATGGGAAATAGATGGGGAAACAGTGGAAACAGTGTCAGACTTTATTTTTGGGGGCTCCAAAATCACTGCAGATGGTGATTGCAGCCATGAAATTAAAAGACGCTTGCTCCTTGGAAGGAAAATTATGACCAACTTAGATAGCATATTCAAAAGCAGAGACATTATTTTGCCAACAAAGATCCATCTAGTCAAGGCTATGGTTTTTCTAGTGGTCATGTGTGGATGTGAGAGTTGGACTGTGAAGAAGGCTGAGCACCGAAGAATTGATGCTTTTTGAACTGTGGTGTTGGAGAAGACTCTGGAGAGTCCCTTGGACTGTAAGGAGATCCAACCAGTCCATCCTAAAGGAGATCAGTCCTGGGTGTTCATTGGAGGGCCTGATGTTGAAGCTGAAAACTCCAATACTTTGGTCACCTGAATGCGAAGAGCTGGCTCATTTGAAAAGACCCTGATGCTGGGAAAGATTGAGGGCAGGAGGAGAAGGGGACGACAGAGGATGAGATGGTTGGATGGCATCACCGACACAATGGACATGGGTTTGGCTGAACTACAGGAGTTGATGATGGACAGGGAGGCCTGGCATGCTGCGGTTCATGGGGTCACAGAGTCGGATACGACTGAGCGACTGAACTGAACTTCTTTCAGTGACCCTAAAATTAAAAGTGAGAAGATAACCCAATATTTTTCAGATCAATATATTAGTTTTTTATACACTAAATCTAAATGCAGAAATCCTGCCTGATCTCTAGAAAATTATACTACAAAGTGCTTCTGATACTGTTGAAAGAGAAGAATCAGTAAAATCCATACGGGACTGGGGAGAAAGAAAGAAGAGTTTGAGAAAGGTGCTTTTGAGGAGCGTGGCCATGCAGCCAGAGCTGGTGTTGGAGGTCCTGGCCCTGGCTGGGGGCTCGGTGGGAAGAGTGGGCAGGACAGAGCACGTGGAACTTGGGTCAGAAGAGTCGTTCTCACTCGGGGCCTCTCGGCAGCCAAGCCTGAAGCTGACCGAAGTCGCTGTCATCCGAAGGCTTGACTGGGCTTCACATCCTAAAGGATGCATGTACCTGGCTGGCAGGTGATATGTTAGGAACCCAGCTGGGGCTGCCAGCCCGCCGGAACACCTCCATGTCACTTGCACTTAGGCGGGGCATAAGTGGAAGTGGTGGAAGCGATGCATGCTTTCAGACCAAGGTCATCAAACAGCAGGTGTGTTTATTTCACCATTTTCTTTCCCCAGAGCCCCAGAGAGAGAAAGCCAAAGACCGAAGGAAGCCAGGTCCCTGAGTGACCATGTGGAAGATGCTCCGCTAGCCAAGAACACACCCTGGAGTGTTATGTAGTGAGACGAAAACCTTTATTGTGCTAAGACGCTGAAATATGAGGGTCTGTTACCATAGCTGACATCTTGATCTAATACCACACCACCTCCTGCTCACAGTCAACTCAAGGTTCCTAAAATAGGAACTGCGGTTTTCCCTGGTAAACCTAGCACCTTTAAAAAAAAAAAAAAAAGTGCTTCCAGGCTCATCTGGTGACAAGCAAATTCAGTGATACAGATGGGTGCCCACAAAGGCTTATGGGGCTCACAGAGGAGCCCCCTCCCCCACCTAGTCTGGTGCAGGGTACACAGTACAGCCAAGGAGAACGCTTTATCATTTTTGTGGAGGTTCTCATTTCAAATGTGTTGCGAAGGAATCAAGTTCCAGAAGCCATTTTAAGAAAATATATTGTCACATCTTCAGGGGAAAATCCACTGGAAGGAGAACTATGTTTTAACGGGGGGGCGGGGTGGGGGTAGAGTTAAAACTAAGGCAAAAGTGTTAAGAGGGTTTAAAAATATCTTAAATGGAATAAAGGCTGACAAGCTGATGAAACTGAGTAGGAGGCGGGAATTCAGGTCCTGTTTGGCAGTTGCTGTGCCCTCCACTCAGGGGAAGGTGAGATGGCGTGGGCACGCCTTGGCGTGAGTGGAGAGAAACGCACTTCCCTTCTCGAGGGTGGGAGGAAGCCGTCGACCTGGGCCATGGGGGCAGCGGGGCAGCAGTGCATGAGCAGGGGCTGCTGAGCTGGGAGACACAGGCCAGAGGGAAGCAGGAACGACCCGGGAGGAGGGAGGAGATGGGGCAGGGATACATGGATTTTGCAAAGGATGGATGAAGCCACCTGTGCAGAGGGGCCAGCTGGCATCTACAGAGGAGGCAAGTTAAGAAACCAAAAAGACGGGGCGGAAAACAAGTACAAGAGGATGTTTGGGACTGAGACTCGACAGGGAATGCAGGAGCCCCAGGGTGAGGGGAGATTTGAACAGCAAAGTTCAGGAGCCCAGCGAGAACACAGGAAATGAGACTGTGCTAATGAGGCACACGGTACCAGTACCTGGGGGCTGGCCAAGAGCACCGGCCCGATGCAAGAGTCGCTTTGCCCCAGTGGAGTTGAGTGACTGGGCCGAGTCATTACCTCTTCCTGTAATGATCTCTAGGTTCTGCAGGCAGGGCTTCCTGGGGAAGGCAAAGCCACAGCAACAGGGTCAGGGGTCGTCCAGGACACTGGTTTCCAGGGGCTGCACAGACCCGGGGCTGACACTCTCCTTCCAGGAGCCCCAGCTCCAGGGGGTAGAGCATCAGTAAGGGAACCAGACCTGGTTCAGATCCCAGCTAAGCTACTCAGCTGCTGAAACGTCAAGGTGCCTCCATTTACCCAACTGAAAAATGGGGATAACACACCCACTACTCATAGGTTGTGAGCATTTAATAGATTAGAGAAGCATCCAAATGTAAGAAGTGCTTGGCGCAGGTTAGCTTCCTTCCAAGAATGGGGTAGAGGAAAAGGCTATATTTGTCTTAATTTTCAGTATGGAAAAGGTCAGACATAGGAACAGAGAGAATAGTGTAATGAGCTCTCATGTGTCCGCTGCCCAGCTTCAACCACTATCAACTCAGGGTCAAGCTGGTTTCAGCTCATATCCCCGTCCGTTGTGCCAGCTCCCGCTGTCTCCCCATCCCATTTGTTTTGAAGAAAATCCCAGTTATTATGGTATTTCTACCATAAATGTTCAAGTGCTGCTACTGCTAAGTCACTTCAGTCGTGTCCAACTCTGTGCGACCCCATAGATGGCAGCCCACCAGGCTCTCCCGTCCCTGGGATTCTCCAGGCAAGAAACTGGAGTGGGTTGCTATTTCCTTCTCCAATGCATGAAAGTGAAAAGAGAAAGTGAAGTCACTCAGTCATGTCTGACTCTTAGCGACCCCATGGACTGCAGCCCACCAGGCTTCTCTGCCCGTGGGATTCTCCAGGCAAAAATGACTGGAGTGGGGTGCCATTGCAGGTATCTAAATGGAAGTGGGTCTTTCTGTTTTTTAAAGAAATGCAACACAGAATCAGGACAAGTGCACCAGAAGTGTTCTCCACTCCCTCTGCAGGCTGACCAGAGGTGGGCATGAGACATCTCCCAGGCACCAGCCTTGGTCTTTGGGGGTTTGCCCCAGAGCCTGAAGTCCTTGTCCCAGTTACCTGAACACCAGTAGCCTTGACATCCCTCAGGGTCGACAACATGAGTTCCAGAACCATCAGCTGGAACTGATATTGACCACCCCACATGAGCAAGGACACCTCTGATGTTCCCTCTCCTCCTTGGTACCCAGAGGAGAAAGGGGAAGGGTGGCATCTCCACTCTGCAACTGCATAAGTGTAGACATTAAATGGCTTGGAAGCCACAAGGGGAAAGCTCAACCCAGGCCATTGGCTAAAGTCAAGCCCAGAGGATAAGTGTCCCCAGTCAATGCCTGTGGTCCTTCTTCAGCCAACAAGGTTGGAAGTCCAGCCATCGGAAGCTTCCAAGAACCAGAGGGCATGTGGCTGGGAAGCCAGGCTGGATGGTAGCAGCTGCAGGTCTCAATACTGAGTCCTGGGGAGCCCATCTCCCATGACAAGGACACAGCCCCAGGTCTTCCTCACGCTTCAGACCTTACTCTTACACAGGTGCTAAGGTCTCTCTCAAGGCTTTATTAGGTAAAACAGGAAAACAGTATAGGAATGGGCACCGAAGGAGGGCTGGGTGTCAACCCCAGATGCAGGCAATAAAGGGGTGGATTGTGCACGAGAGTTTAAACAGTGTGGCAGTTTCTAAAAAATTCAAACTTGAAATTGCCAGATGATCTAGAAATTCCTCTTCTAGGTATGCACCTGAAAGAACTGACAGCAAAGGGGCTTCCCTGGCCGTCTGGTGGTTAAGACCTCAAGCTTCCAGTGCAGGGAACCAGGGTTCAATCTCTGGGCAGGGACCTAAAATCACACTTACCCCACAGTATGGCCAAAAAAAATTTTTTTTAAGGAAAAAAAAAAAGATTTGATAGCAGGGATTGAAACAGATATTGTAGTTCCATGTTCATTGCAGCATTATCCACAATAGCCAAGAGGCAAAAGCAACCCACATTCCATCTATGACTCAATGGAGAAGCACCACATGGTAAACACGTACCATGGAATGTTATTCACCCTTAAAAAGGAATGAAGGACTGATACACCTCCAACACAGATGAACCTTGCACACATCATACCAAATGAGATAAGCCAGTCAAAAGAAAAAAAAAAAGCTAAATACTACATAATCTCATTTAGAGGCATCTAGAGTAGTCGATGGCACCCCACTGCAGTACTCTTGCCTAGAAAATCCCATGGATGGAGGAGCCCGGTGGGCTGCAGTCCACGGGGTCGCTAAGAGTTGGACACGACTGAGCGACTTCACTTTGATTTTTCACTTTCATGCATTGGAGAAGGAAATGGTAACCCACTCCAGTATTCTTGCCTGGAGAATCCCAGGGACAGGGGAGCCTGGTGGGCTGCCGTCTGTGGGGTCGCACAGAGTCGGACACGACTGAAGCGACTTAGCAGCAGCAGCAGCAGCAGCAGAGTAGTCAAAGGGGCTTCCTTCGTAGCTCAGGCAGACACAGCTGAGTAACACACATAGACAGAAGGCAGGCTGGTGGGCACCCCGGACTGAGCAGTGCAGGATGAGGAGTTAGTGCTGAATGGCTGTAGAGTTCTAGTCTGGAAAGTTCTGGAGATGGATGGTGGTGATAGTTGCACAACGAAGTGAAAGGAAGAAATGCCAGTGAACTGCACACTTAAACGTGGTTGAAATGATACAATTTATGTTATGTGTATTTCCCATGATTAAAAAAATACTGATATAACTTTAAACGCCAGTGATACAAACACTCCTCTCCAGAGGCAGACGGCTCCCCCTCACCCCTGCCTGTCGACCTCGGCTCCTGCTGTTTCATTTTTCTCCCTCAGATCCCACAGCACAATAGGAGGCTGGTGGAGGTGGGTCCGAGGGACTGAAGACAGACTCATACCGTGAGGGTGGGAGTGAGAGCGGGAGCCTCTGCAGCCTCAAGGGCAAAGGGGATTCGCATTCATGGACAGCTGCGAGAACACATTTTTGCAGCAATGTGCAAGACTGCTCCCTCCACCTCTCGCCCACATCTCTCCACCGAGGGCTACTTGGAATTTCAACAGAAATGATGAACCCAGCCTCAACGGTGGTGTCACTCCACCACCAGCTGCCCAGGCCAGAGACGGGCAAATCATCCCGCACAGAAGTCCCAGTTCTGCTCAGATAATCCGCTTACACATTAAACACAGATTAAAGGAAACGCCAAACAAACCCCTTTCTGCCGCTTTGGCTCCTGCTGTGGACAACGTTCTTCTCTGACTTTCCCTGATTTAACTGCCTTTTGAGGGGAGAAGAGAGGGGGCAAAGAAGCTGGCTTTAAATACCATCAATTCTGGTTAACAGCAGGTACCACATATCATTTAGAGGGTTTAGCGTGTATCAGGCACTGTGCTAAAGGCTACCCCATCCTCCCCCCAAAAGCAGGCCCCACTGGGCAGGGCCTTGCTCACAGCTGGATCCCCGGCGCCGTGCTGGTCTCAGGCTCTCTCAGGGAATTACAGCAGGAAAGATGACTAAGAGCTTTACGTGCATTCAGGCAGTCTGCATAGTGACTTTGGGAAGTATGTCTGATCCCATTTTACAGCTGAGAAAATTGAGGCGCAGAGGGTTTTAGTGACTTTTTCCAAGGTCCTCATGAGTGAAACCCAGGCCCCTCTCTTCCCAACACCGTTTTCAGTCAGTTCAGTCGCTCAGTTGTGTCTGACTTTTCGTGACCCCGTGGACTGCAGCACGCAAGGCCTCCCTGTCCATCACCAACTCTCCATTTTAGTGCTTGTCATATGACATTCTGCGCCGCCTGCTCCCCGGAGGGCCACTGTGCTCCCACTGAGCATCTAGCAAAGAGAAAGATGAAACCCTCAGGGAAACATGCCCCCAGGAGTGGAGATTTGGAGTCTGAAAATTCCCCTTCTGAGGAATCTCACAGATCTTCTAGATACCCACTCCCTACCTCCCCCTATCAGCGCAGGGCCTGGCAGCCTCACCAGAGTGGTAGCTGCCTTGAAGGGACACAAGTTCTGAGCATCCAGAGTCCTGCCACCTAGAAGCCCCTCCTTCTGGGGAGGGGTTCACCTCTGCTCTCCTCTCACCTCTCCCCACAAATCCTGGGAGGGGAGACGTCAAGTTCAGGAAGCAGGAGGGCTGAAGGGAGGCGCACAGCATAGGCAGACACAGTCCTTGAGACGTGCCAGCTCAGCCTAACCGGGAGACAGCGGTGCGCTGAGACTACGCAGGTGCCAGCTCACCTGGAATGTGTGGCCAACACCCAGGCCTGTTCCTGAGCAAGCAGTGGGAGCCGAGTCACTATTCGGAAGCCCTGTCATGCACGTGTGCGTACTCAGTCGTGTCCAACTTTTTGTGACCCCATGGACTGCAGCCCGCCAGGCTCCTCTGTCCCTGGGATTTCCAGGCAAGGATAGCAAAGTGGGTTGCCATTTCCTCCTCCAGGGTATCTTCCCAACCCAGGAGTCAAAGTCACATTTCCTGCATTGCAGACAGATTCTTTGCCACTGAGCCACCTAGGAAGCCCAGATTCTTCACTATCTGAGCCCCCAGGGAAGCCCGGGAAGCCCTGTATGTGCGTCTAAATGGACCTATGTGACCTTGACCTCCAGCTGAGCTTGTTGCTGCTCTGGGCGGATGGGAACTATCTCCAGATCCCTCTCAGAACACCTGGGAACTGGGAGGCACTGTGTCTTAGCAGAGATGCTAAGAGTTAAGCATGACCCAAACTGGGTAGTAAGACAGTAAGTCAAGCAAAGCAGCAGCAGCCCACACTTATTAAGCCCTGGCTATTCATCAGGCACGGTTTCTAAGTCTCACTAATGGCTTTCTTTATTGCTCAGAACCACTTTACCTTTCAGGTGCTATCCTAATTACTTTGTCGATTGCAGATGGGGAAATGATGGTTCAGAGAAGTTAAATCACTCGTCTGAAATCACACAGTTAGCACAAGCAAGAGCCAGGATTCAAGCCTTGGCAGTGGGTGCTCCCCAAACCACCCACCCGCCAGATCAGTCTCTTAAATATTACTCTCCTCTTAGCACTGGTCAATCTGAGTCAGGTTTCAAAGAACAGATGGGAGTGGGGGTGGAGGCAGAGAGAAGCCAGATCCTTTCTCTGCGTCGTGCGGATGGGTCACTTAGTAACCAGCCCCTACAAGCTGCCCTCTGAGCTCAGGGAGTGGGAACATTCACCCACCATTCGCCAGCTGGCAGGTTCGAGTCTTCTGTCGTCCCCATAGCCCCAACAGTGGAAAATGTCCCCAGTGACAAGAGCTCTTGCATGCCATAGGCAGCCATTGCCAGAGCTGTGACTCTCAAACACCCTCCACCACTGGACCCCAACTTCCCTTCTCAAGCCTGCCCTTCCCTTTTCCTGGTCCCGCTTGGGCCCATCTAGCAGCCTCCTGGTTTCTGAGCCAGCTGCTTTTCTGGGCCTTTATTTTGCTTCCTCCACCTGGGCTGCCTTTCCCCAGATGCAGTTAACATGTATTTATAACCTCAGTGTCTTCCAAGGCCTGCCTAGATGGCCAGCTCCTCCATGAAGCCCCCCAGGATGGACCTGCTAGAGTTCCGAACTTGCTGCCTTTTCCTGGCACCCGGAGACCATTCTACTTGTCCTGCATTATTTACAGCTGTCTGCTGAGGACAGGTTTCTTCCCCAGTTCACCTTTCTATCACCCCATTTCCTCTGCAGCACAGTCAAGAGCAGGCTCCGGATGTGCATGCAGATAATGTTTTGAGAAATCAGAACTGACCTAAAAACCTCCATTGAACATCCCTGGAAAAAAAAAAAATCAGCTCTAAAATGTGACCACATTACACTGTACAGCCTGCCCTTCAGTCTTGATAAATGCAGTCCTGAAATTTAAAGCAAATTTTAATTACAGCAGAGGCTAAAACCTCTGCCTAAAGAGGCCTGTCATTTTCTTTTCTTATGCTACTTCCAGCATTACTTTACCCCAAAGGCCTTGTCTGCCAGGCTCTCTCCAGAGGAGCTACAGAGTACACATTCAGGATTGAGCTGGGGGAGGGAAACACAGGGCAAGGAAGACGCAAAGATTCACATGCCCACGTGGTAATCAAAAATTCATTTCACTAGGTGTTTATTCCGTTCCTATCGCATGTGAGTCAAGCTGAAGTCCTGCAATGGTTTGAAAGTGAAAGTCTTTCAGTCGAGTCTGACTCTTTGTGACCCCATGGACTATACAGTCCATGGAATTCTCCAGGCCAGAATACTGGAGTGGGTAGCCTTTCCCTTCTCCAGGAGATCTTCCCAACCCAGGGACTGAACCCAGATCTCCCACATTGCAGGCAGATTCTTTACCAGCTAAGCCACAAGGGAAGCCCAAGAATACTGGAGTGGGTAGCCTATCCCTTTTCCAGGGGATTTCCTGACCTAGGGATAGAACTGGGGCCTCCTGCATTGCAGGCGGATTCTTTACTGACTGAGCAATGGTTTGGTCAAGACTAATTCTGGCTTATAGTTCAGAGTTACTGGGTTCTTGGCCAAAAGCACGATCTCTAGCAGCTGGGAGAGGGGTCCAGCCAGGCGTGGCTCTGGGCCAAGCTGAAGATATTCTCAAAGGAGTGGATAAAGAAGGTACCTCTGGGACTTTCCTGGCTGTCCAGTGGTTAAGACTCTGCGCTTCCACAGCAGGGGATGTGGGTTCAATCCCTGGTCAGGGAACTAAGATCCTGCATTGCTGCCCAGCCAGCCAAAGAAAAAGAAAATGAAATTTAAAAAAAAAGAAAAGGAGGAGTTTCTGCAGGAGGAGGCCCCCAGGGCACAGGGACCGGGTGTCTGGGAAGTGGCCTTCACCTTCAATCATTTATAAACACTGGAGCCCATTCCGTGAGCAGCACCTTGTTGATAGGCGAAGTAACTCTGACAGCTGATTCAGCCCTTGCCCTGGGGAAGCGCCCAGTGCAGCTGGGAACACCAAGTGGGAAACACGGTGTCACACGCTCAACTGTGAGGCCGGGCGGGAGGGCTTGCGGGGCCACAGTGGGAACAGAGGAGAGCAGAAAGCAGTCCTTGCTGCCCGGAGTGTCAACAGGAAATGTTTCAGAAGAGGGGAGCCGGAAAGTGAAAGTCGCTCAGTCGTGTCCGACTATACAGCCCATGGAATTCTCAAGGCCAGGTTACTGGAGGGGGTAACCTTTTCCTTCTCCAGGGGATCTTCCCAACCCAGGGATCGAACCCACGTCTCCCACATTACAGGCAGATTCTTTACCAGCTGAGAGGGAGCTGTGCCTAAAGGCCGTGGGGGTGGGGCCTGGAGACAGAGCGGGGAGGGCACCCAGGAGGGAGCAGGCAGAGGGCAGGGCTTTTGGCTCACACCCACGCAGCCTGTGTCTGCCTGCCCCCGTCTGTCAATTCCGCAACCCAGTTTCCCTTCCTTGGTGCCCTCTTTGGGCTACGCAGGGGTGTGCGGGAGAGGGGCTATGAGGCTAGTGAACAGGGCCAGGGCCAGACAGAGGGAGGACCTTAACATATGAAAGTGACAAGAACGCATCTGCTGGTTACGGAGACAACTAGGAGGCGCTATGAATGAAGGCTGGGGGAGCGAGGCAGACAGGCAGACCCCTGCGATTGTCCAGAAGAGGCTGGGGCCGGGGGGAGGCAGGGCGAAGGCGGAGTGGATGAGAGAGATAAGCCAACGACTTCACTGTTAGACAGCAAAGACACACAGCTGGTGATACAGATCGTCTGACTCTTCATACCAGGCCAAGAGGCTCTGTGGCCTAGATCAGACACACTTCCCATATCTGCCACTGGTGGGCAGCGTGCCCAAGGCAGGACCCTCTGGACCCTCTGAGTTCCAGGGTCACTTGTTTTTTAAGTATGTACGTATCTACTACTGGGCTGCACCAGGTCTTGGTTGCAGGATCTTTCAGTTGTGGCATGAGAACTATTTAGTTGCAGCATGTGGGATCTAGTTCCCTGACTAGGGATTAAGCCCGGGCCCCATGCGTTGGGAGCTCAGAGTTTTAGCAGCTGGATCACCAGGGAAGTCTCCTCCCTCACTACCCCCCAACCCTACCGCTCACCGCAAGCTTTACCCAGGGCCACTTCAAGGGGCACAAGATTCTCTAAGAATTGCTCTAGGACCAGTTTATAGAACTGACCCATTCTTCTGTGTCCAAGTAGGGTCAGGTGGTCAACACATGAGAAGATATATCCTGAGATCAAACCTGTACCCCGATTCGGGCTCTGACAACAACCAAAGGCAAGTTTTGCTTTATTTTCCTCAGTTTCTGCTCCTACAGCTACCTCACAGGTTTATTTGGGGGATTAAATGATTATATGAGATGGTATACCTAAAATTACTTTACTAGCATGTGAGATGAGTGCAATCGTGCAGCAATTTGAGCATTCTTTAGCATTGCCTTTCTTTGGGATTGGAATGAAAACTGACCTTTTCCAGTCCTGTGGCCACTGCTGAGTTTTTCCAAATTTGCTGGCATATTGAGTGCAGCACTTTCACAGCATCATCTTCCAGGATTTGAAATAGCTCAACTGGAATTCCATCACCTCCACTAGCTTTGTTCATAGTGATGCTTTCTAAGGCCCACTTGACTTCATGTTCCAGGATGTCTGGCTCTAGATGAGTGATCACACCATCATGATTATCTGGGTCATGAAAATAGTAAAGTAATGCTCAAAATTCTCCAAGCCAGGCTTCAGCAATACATGAACTGTGAACTTCCAGATGTTCAAGCTGGTTTTAGAAAAGGCAGAGGAACCAGAGATCAAATTGCCAACATCCACTGGATCATCGAAAAAGCAAGAGAGTTCCAGAAAAACATCTATTTCTGCTTTATGGACTTTGCCAAAGCTTGACTGTGTGAATCACAATAAACTGTGGAAAATTCTGAAAGAGATGGGAATACCAGACCACCTGACCTGCCTCTTGAGAAACCTATATTATGCAGGTCAGGAAGCAACAGTTAGAATTGGACATGGAACAACAGACTGGTTCCAAATAGGAAAAGGAGTACATCAAGGCTGTATATTGTCACTCTGCTTATTTAACTTATATGCAGAGTACATCATGAGAAACGCTGGACTGGAAGAAACACAAGCTGGAATCAAGATTGCCAGGAGAAATGTCAATAACTTCAGCTATGCAGATGACACCACACTTATAACAAAGCAAAGAACTAAAGAGCCTCTTGATAAAAGTGAAAGAGGAGAGTGAAAAAGTTTGCTTAAAGCTCAACATTCAGAAAACTAAGATCATGGCATCTGGTCCCATCACTTCATGGGAAATAGATGGGGAAACAGTGGAAACAGTGACAGATTTTATTTTGGGGGGCTCCAAAATCACTGCAGATGGTGATTGCAGCCATGAAATTAAAAGACGCTTACTCCTTGGAAGGAAAGTTATGACCACCCTTGAGAGAATATTGAAAAGCAGAGGCATTACTTTGCCAAAAAGGTCCATCTAGTCAAAGCTATAGTTTTTCCAGTGGTCATGTATGGATGTGAGAGTTGGACCATAAAGAAAGCTGAGCACCGAAGAATTGATGCTTTTGAACTGTGGTGTTGGAGGAGACTCTTGAGAATCCCTTGGACTGCAAGGAGATCCAACCAGTCCATCCTAAAGGAGATCAGTCCTGGGTGTTCATCGGAAGGACTGATGCTAAAGCTGAAACTCCAATACTTTGGCCACCTGATGTGAAGAACTGACTCATTTGAAAAGACCCTGATGCTAGGAAAGACTGAAGGTGAGAGAAGGGGACGACAGAGGATGAGATGGTTGGATGGCATCGCCAACTCCATGTATATGAGTTTGAGTAAGCTCCAGGAGTCAGTGATAGACAGGGAGGCCTGGCATGCTGCAGTTCATGGAGTCACAGAGTCGGACACAACTGAGTGACTGAAGCCTCAGTATTCCCAGCTGTTAAATGGGGATAATTAGTCTGCCTCAGAGTTGTTCAGTTCAGTTCAGTCACTCAGGCGTGTCCGACTCTTTGCGACCCCATGAATCGCAGCATGCCAGGCCTCCCTGTCCATCACCAACTTCCAGAGTTCACTCAGACTCATGTCCATCGAGTCAGTGATGCCATCCAGCCATCTCATCCTCTGTTGTCCCCTTCTTTTCCTGCCTCAGAGTTGTAGTGAAGGTTAAATATGTTAATATACATAAACTTTGGTTAGCTCATAGGAGTGCTAAGTATGTATTAGTCTGTATTTTTACTATTACTGGGGTATTAGTATATTTTAGGTATCAATTCAGTTCAGTCACTCAGTAGTGTCCCACTCTTTTCGACCCCATGAATTGCAGCACACCAGGCCTCCCTGTCTATCACCAACTCCTGGAGTTTACTCAAACTCATGTCCATTGAGTCGGTGATGCCATCCAGCCATCTCATCTTCTGTCATCCCCTTCTCTTCCTGCCCCCAATCCCTCACAGCATCAGAGTCCTTTCCAATGAGTCAACTCCTCGCATGAGGTGGCCAAAGTATTGGAGTTTCAGCTTTAGCATCAGTCCTTCCAATGAACACCCAGGGTTGATCTCCTTCAGAATGGACTGGTTGGATCTCCTTGCAGTTCAAGGGACTCTCAAGAGTCTTCTCCAACACCACAGTTCAAAAGCATCAATTCTTCGGTACTCAGCTTTCTTTATGGTCCAACTCTCACATCCATACATGACCACTGGAAAAACTATAGCTTTGACTAGATGGACCTTTTTGGCAAAGTAATGCCTCTGCTTTTCAATATTCTCTCAAGGGTGGTCATAACTTTCCTTCCAAGGAGTAAGCGTCTTTTAATTTCATGGCTGCAATCACCATCTGCAGTGATTTTGGAGCCCCCCAAAATAAAGTCTGTCACTGTTTCCACTGTTTCCCCATCTATTTCCCATGAAGTGATGGGACTGGATGCCATGATCTTAGTTTTCTGAATGTTGAGCTTTAAGCCAACTTTTTCACTCTCCTCTTTCACTTTCATCAAGAGACTCTTTAGTTCTTCTTTGCTTTGTTATAAGTGTGGTGTCATCTGCATAGCTGAAGTTATTGGTATTTCTCCCGGCAATCTTGATTCCAGCTTGTGCTTCATCCAGTTCAGCATTTCTCATGATGTACTGATGTTTAGAAAGGTTAATTGGCCTAAGGTAGAGCTAGCAAGCTGTAGAGCCAGGTTCATCTGGCTTCAGAGCCAGAGGTATTACTTTTACTTATATGTGTGTGTGTGTGTGTGTGTGTGTATATATATATAGTATATATATATTATTTATATACATATATATTTGCAAGTCAGTGTTTAAACCACTGTAAAATTTAGTATATATAGTTATAGGAAAGGTGTCCAGAGAAAATTTAAAAATATGAAATACTCATAAAATGAAATTCCTGGCTATCCTTCAACCCAGAGATTACCACTTTGGCATCTTCATGGTTATAGCATAGTAGTATTGGCCCCTATCATTACAGTATATCCATAGGAATATCCTTGAAAGAAAAGCTATGATAGCATTTGCTGCTTGGAAGAAAAGCTGTGACCAACCTAGACAGCATATTAAAAAGCAGAGACATTACTTTGACAACAAAGGTCTGTCTAGGCAAAGCTATGGTTTTTCCAGTAGTCAGGTATGGATGTGAAAGTTGGACTGTAAAGAAAGCTGAGTGCCAAAGAATTGATGCTTTTGCATTGTGGTGTTGGAGAAGACTCTTGAGAGTCCCTTGGACAGCAAGGAGATCCAACCAGTCAATACTAAAGAAATAAACCCTAAATATTCATTGGAAGGACTGATGCTGAAGCTGAAACTCTAATACTTTGGCCACCTGATGTGAAGAACTGAATCACTGGAAAAGACCCTGATGGTGGGCAAGATTGAAGGTGGGAGGAGAAGGTGAAGACAGAGGATGAGATGGTTGGATGGCAACACCGACTCGATGGACATGGGTTTGAGTAAACTCCAAGAGTTGGTGATGGACAGGGAAGCCTAGCGTGCTGCAGTCCATGGGGTCGCAAAGAGTCGGACACGACTGAGCGACTGAAGTGAACTGATAGGAATATCCACGTGACCTCAAGGGAGAGCTCTCTAGTACAGTTTTGCACCTTCTTCATTTTCCCCTCTCACTGTAATAGTCTAGAGCAAATCCTAAAACAGACCCGTCTTTGTAGTTGAGACGCCTCATCCTCTAACAAGTGGGTTAATGTGTTTTCGTGCATCAGCACCACTTGCGCCTCCACTCCTGCAAAAGGCCTTACAGGGACAGCCTTGGGCCTGTGCTCAAGGGTCTCACAAATGCCCGAGATGCACATTCAAGCCCATTTACATTCAAGCGGCCTCACTGGGCACTTCCCACGTGCCAGGCCTGGAGATCCAGCAGTGAACGGAGAGTGAGGCTCTCAAGGGTTCACGCTCCAGAACAGAGCAGCCAGCAGTAAGTATGGAAATAAACAGGGTAATTATAGCAGTTCCGGCCATGAAGGGTAATGTGATAGGGTGTGACTAGGGAGAAAGTGGCTTGAGCCTGGAAAGTCTGAGATGGCTTCTCTGAGGAGGTGACATTTAAGCTAGCCAGGAATAGATTTCAAGGATGCCGCCTTATCAAGATCTGGCATACACACCAAGGAAACCAGAATTGAAAGAGACACATTTACCCCAATGTTCATCGCAGCACTGTTTATAGTAGCCAGGACATGGAAACAACCTAGATGTCTATCAGCAGATGAATGGATAAGAAATCTGTGGTACAGATACACAATGGAGTATTGCTCAGCCATTAAAAAGAATACATTTGAATCAGTTCTAATGAGGTGGATGAAACTGGAGCCTATTATACAGAGTGAAGTAAGCCAGAAAAAAAAACACCAATACAGTATACTAACACATATATATGGAATTTAGAAAGTTGGTAATGATGACCCTGTATGCGAGACAGCAAAAGAGACACAGATGTATAGAACAGAGTTTTGGACTCTGGGGGAGAGGGAGAGGGTGGGATGATTTGGGAGAATGGCATTGAAATATGTATACTATCATGTAAGAAATGAATCGCCAGTCTATGTTCGATACAGGATACAGGATGCTTGGGGCTGGTGCATGGGGATGATCCAGAGAGATGATATGGGGTGGGAGGTGGGAGGGGGCTTCAGGATTGGGAACTCATGTACACCCGAGGCAGATTCATGTCAATGTATGGCAAAACCAATACAGTATT
>SJYQ01096264.1:54420-90648 GCA_006410935.1 Redunca redunca
AAAAAAAAAAAAAAAAAAAAAGATCTGGGAAGAGTGTTTAGAAAGAGAAAACAGGGAGTGCAAAAGCCCTGAGGCAGGAAGGGGTTTAGAGGAAAAAAAAATCAGTGGAGATTTTCAGTTAGGGAGCTGACTCACGCACTTCAAATGACAGACAAGATGATAGATACAAATTGCACAATAAGGCAAAGTTTCTTTTAAGAACCTCCATGACTTTTAAAATTACCTGTCTTGGGGATAATCTCAAGACAGATTTCTAAAAGGTAGTGAATCAAAGAATACACATGGGACTTCCCTAGCAGTTCAGGGGTTAAGACTCCAAGCTTCCACTGCAGGGGTGTGCGTTCACCCCTGGTCAGGGAACTAAAATTCTGCATGCTGCACTGTGCAGCCAAAAAATAAATTCTATTTATTAAAAAAAAATAGACATAATGTCTTAAAACAGGGGCTTCTCAGCCTTGGAATCACTTGAGGAACTTGGAAAAATCCTGGGGCCCAGGCCATGCTCCTGTGTTGACATCATAATGCTGGGAGAGGATGAGGAATCTCAAATTTTAATTTTAAAAATTAACTTTTTAAAACTTTTTAAAGTTCTCCAGGTGATTCCACTATTCATGCATGATTGAAAATCCTGAGCCTAGTAGAATAAAAAGCAAAGCAAAACAGTATCACTTAATTGAAGAACTTCAAGGTACTATTACACAAATGCAATTCAGATTTTTAAAGTGACCAGCAGGCTGCATTTTGTGGTTCAGTGGGCATCTCTGCCATCCACCCCTTACTTGGTGCACATCCTCCTGGGATTGCTATTTTGACAGAATCCTTACAACAGGTCCCAGAAAAAGGAGCAATACCCCTTTCACACAAGAGACAGCTTGGGCTCGGAGGGCTCACCTCCCTTGTCCATGGTCACTGGCTCACAAACAGCAGCATCTCATGTCCAGCCCAGGCTCCTTGTGCCTCCAGAGCCTCTGGCCCACCGGGCACCCAGCCTGGCACCTGTACGGAACAGGGGGAACAGCCTTGCCCACAGGCTGAGAGTTCCGGGTGCTGAGGGACCCTGGGTAGGACCCACAGGTTCCTTCTGGGGCTGATAAGCCTCACCTGTCTCAGAAGTGGAATTCTGCAAAGGCCGATATTCCACAGTTGTTGTAAAAGCAGCGCATCCTGCTCGGATGCTCAGAGGAGCCCCACTAGTGAGGGGTGGAGGGCTGAAAACCCAGCCCTAAGACAGAAGGGTCTCACTGACCGAGTCTGCCCAGACACCAGAAAGCCACCCTCGCACCTACACTTGTCTACCCCGGCAAAGGGCCACCCGGCACTGCCCTGAGCCCAGCATGGGGCGGCCGTTGTCACAGCAACATGTGACTCCTAGAGGCAGGAAGCAGGCTTCTCAGGGCAGAGCCCTCCCTGAGGCTGGGAAACGTGGCCACCTGCTGGCCCCCTCCTTCAGACCCACGGGGCCAGGGGTTACGAGAGAGATCATGGTTGGCTGCCTCTTAGAAAACTCAACCTGGCCTTTAGAGCTTCCAGCTCTCTGCTCCTAGTCCTCCTTAAATCAGAGGGCACAGATGGAAGGCGGGGTCCTCTCACCTCTGGTCGTGGAATTCGTTCAGCCACCCTGTTCTGCCTTCCGTGGCAGAGGACCGACTCCTTGTCATCTGTGGGTCTGCGTCCCTCTGCCTTCAGGGTTTGTGACTTCCTACTATGTGCCAAGCACACAGGGTGAGGTCCGTGCTGGAGGGAGGGGCAACCAACCCAGTTGTGCCACGTGGCCCAGCTTCAGGGAGAGGCGAGCTCCAGAAGAGACCAGGGCAGAAGAGGGTGAGAGTGGGAAGGGCCACTGAAGAGGGGAGACAGGGAGCAGAGACCTGGACAATGGGAAACAGGACGGGGTGGTGCTGGTGGGTGGGTGAGGAGACAGAATCTTTAGCTTTAGCTCAGGGCACAGTTTAAGCAAAGGCAGGAAGTGGTGATGTGATCGAGGAACAGGAAGGTCAAGTGGCTGGAGCATAAGTGATGGGGAGGGAGGCTGTGCTGAGTGGTAGGGATCTGGGTTTCCAGCAGGAGTGCTGGTCCTTGTGGGAAGGAGCCTCAGCCCCTTCAAACCAGGCACCTGCCAGGGTGGCACAATCCCTGGTGCCAGGGATCCAGACCAGCCAGCCTCCTGAAGCCTCCTTTCTCCAGGGCTCCCAGGTCTTGGATGGGAAGAGGGAGATCCTGGGGAGGCAGAGAGGGTAGGGGTACCCAGCTTCCCCCCATGCCACTTCAGGCCCAAGCCTGATCCGCTTCCTGCTAGTTATTCCAGCAGCCCCTGCTGGGGTTCTGGGTGGCGAGGCTGCCCCTGCAGCCAGAGAGGAGGTGGTCTGGATTCTTTACCAGCTGAGCCGCAAGGGAAGCAGATACTCACAACGCACAAATCTGACAATCAAGAGACCTGGATTCAAATTGATCAGAAAAAGATAATATAATAGAAACCTTGGGGGCTTCCCAGGTGGCACAAGTGGTAAAGAACCTGTCTGCCAATGCAGGAGATGTAAGAGATGTGGGTTTAATCCCTGGGTCAGGAAGATTCCCCTGTGGGAGGGCATGGAAATCCATTCCAGTATTCCTGCCTGGAGAATCCCATGGACAGGGGAGCCTGGCAGCCTATAGTCCATAATGTCACACAGAGTCAGGCACAACTGAAGTAACCTAGCAGGTATATAAAACTGGAAAAGACTCAGACACATCACAAGGGGGGAGGAAAGATAACTGAATAGCCAATAAACACAGGTGAAGGTGCCCAGACCCTCATCTGCAGAGAAATGCATGTTCAAATTACAACAAGGCACTGGAAGAGAGATGTTGGTCAGGACATAAAGGAACCAGCCCCCCATATGCCCTGGTGGAAGTGAAGAGAGGTACACTTGGGAAAACTGTCTGGCCAAGTCTGTGAAGGATGTCCAAGCACCTCCCCATGACCCAGCAGTTCTACTCCTAAACAGTCAACAAAAATGAGAGACCGTGGCTCCCAAGAAGCACATATAAGTGAGATAGGCTGGGACCTGGCATCCTTTACCCAAGTTTGCACTTGTACCTGAACACACATTTCCCAAAGCAACAGAACACATAGAAACTATAACATAAAAAAGATAATAATTGCATACATGCACAGTTGGGACAATTATAAACAAAACGATACAGGACTTCCAGGGTGGTCCAGTGGTCCAGACTCTGCACTTTCAATGCAGGGGGCGTGAGTTCAATCCCTGGTCGGGGAACTAAGAGCCCACATGCCATGCAGCATGGCCAAATAATTTTTAAAACAAACAAATAATAAATAAAACCTATTTTTAAAAGAAGATACCAAAAAAACTGCTATTTCTGAGGCTCCGGGAGCAAAAGCAGAGAACTGGGCGTGATCCCAGCACACAGCAGCAGCAAGAAGATGGGCAGGTTACCTAAGCTTCCCTCCCTCTCCCGCCTCACCCTCTTAGCCAACCCTGACCCTCACCCCACTTTCGGAATCAGCTCGACCCCCACTCAGGGAACAAACAAGGGCAGCTCCTGCTTGTTTTCATGCCCCGGGGCTGTAGGAGCCCGGGAAAGCCTTGCCTGAATTCCTCCTCTGGCCTCTTGCCCACTTGTGTTGATGAAAGAATCCAAGGACTGGTGGGTAAGAGAAGGATGCTCGCTGCAGCATTATTCCTAATGGCTCCAAACAAACTAAATGTTCACCGAGAGCTGGATGGACCAACCAATCCCTTATGTAGTCATGTCACAGAATTAGAGCAGTGAAAAAGAGTGAGCTATTGTTCCCACAACTTGGAGGAGTCTCACGGATCATACAAGTGAGAGCAGTCAGACCGCACACACACCCACAGCCCCAAGGCCAGACTCAACCACGTGTTGGACAAACCCCGCTGCTGGTCCCACCATGACTCACTCAGACCTTCCACCCCCAAATCTCCTTTTAGGTAGGATCCTAACACTCCCCTTCACCAAGCTAGAAACCCAGAACTCTCTCCTTCGAGAGCAAACCAATCATGGAGTTCTGCCTGGTTCACTTCCTGCCTCTAATCTGTCCCCTCCTCCCCAACCCTCCATCCCCACTGATTCAACCCAACTTCACAGCAACCTGACACCCTGACCCATCACCTGCCCAGGTCGCTCTTCCACACAGCAGCCAGGATGCCTGACCTAGAATGTACCTGACCTGTCGCTCCCCTCTCTCTCTCAGGATGAAGTCTCAGCCCTTCTGCACAGCATCCAGGTCCCCTTACTCTAAAGCCACGCTTCTCACCTGGGCCTCTGGAGCCAGTTTGGAGTTCGGCTCCTGCCACAGCTCCACACTGGTTCATAACCCCATCCCTTTGGACATGCTGTTCCACCCACTTGAAACACTTTTCCCTGCTTTTCTTCTACAGGCCGACTACTCAGCTCAGGCAGCACCTCCTCAGTTTGGGTGCACCCTTCTCCCTGAAGCTCTTCATCCTCAGCATGGTAGATTTAATTTGTTTTAAGGTCTGCACCCCCCCAACTACATTTCTAGGTGCCTTGTGAGCAAGGACCATACCCCAGGGCTCCCAGGCAAGAAGCAGTGAGTAATGTTGGTTTTTCTAAATAAAACATACCTGACCCATTTGGTTTCCATAAAGTGGCCTAGACATGTGTTATTCTCCCTGTTTTACTGATGGACCATTGAAGAAACAGGTCCTGGAGGGAGATAGACCTCAGTTCAAATCCAGCCTGGCCACGGGGCAGGTGTGTTCCCTATTGCTGCTGTGGTTCAGTCACTCGGTTACGTCCGACTCTTTGCAACCCCATGGACTGCAGCACGCCAGGCTTCCCTGCCCTTCATCATCTCCCGGAGCTTGCTCAAACTCATGTTCAGTGAGTCAGTGATGCCACCCAACCATCTCATCCTCTGTCGTCCCCTTCTCCTCCTGCCTTCAACTTTTCCCAGCATCAGGGTCTTTTCTGATGGTCCCTGAACAAGTCACTGATCCCTCCTGGGTCTCACTTGTCTTCCTCCATGAAGTAGGGAGGTGCCTACGTGGCTGTTGAGATAACAAATGGGACACAAGTGGCAGGCAGGAGTGGTCCCCTCTGGGGTGTTTCCCTAGCATTATAAACCCACCCTCCTGACATTTCCCTGGTGGTCCATTGGTTAAGAATCTACCTGCCAATGCAGGGGATACAGATTCAATCCTTAGTTCTTGTAAGAACTAAGAACCCACACGCCATAGGGAAACTAAGCCCAACTACTGAAGCCCATGCTCTGCAACAAGAGAGACAACACGAAGAGAAGCCAGTGCACCTCAACGAAGAAAAGCCCCTGCTTGCCGCAACTGGAGAAAGCCCGAGTGCAGCAACGGAGAGCCCGTGCACTGCAGCCAGACCAAGCAGAGCCACGACCAAACAAAGCTGCCCTCCTGACAGATGTGCTCACAGAGGGATCTGAGCCCCAGCACTGCTGACTTTCTGCACCAGAAAGTCACCCGACCTCACAGCTGTCCTGAGCATTGCACAGCATTTGGTACCATCTCTGGCCTCTGCCCACCGGCTGCCCTTAAAAATCCCTCCCCTGGGGGTTGTGACAGCCAAGAATGTCTCCAGACCTCAACACATGTGCCCTGGGAGGCAGTCGAGAACCAATGACTTTGGTTTTGGTCCCAGGAACTCCCAAACTCTGCTGGCACCAGAACTAAAGCTGGTTTAAGCAGCTGATCCTGGTGCTGGGCTAATCCATGCCTGGAAAAACCTGCAGGTCCCAGCTGGGGACAAGGGCACACGCATCACCCTTCAGCAGGAGCTGGACAGGTATGGGCCCGCCCGGCACCTGGCAAAGGGGCTTCCAGGGCTTTTCAACTCCAGCCCAGAGTCTTGCATGCAGCAGATGGACCACAGAGGGGGAGAAAACAGAGGCCTTCTGTGTTTAACCTATTTAGGGACCTCCAAACTATTTCCCTTGGCAGCTGCACCATTTTACATCCTCATAAGCGGTGTAGGAGAGTTTCAATTTCTCCACATTCTTACCAGCACCCCCCCCTTTTTTTTTCATTACAGCCATCCCCAGTGGAAGTCAAACAGCATCTCCCAACTCTCTCTCGATCACATGCTTCATGAACCTTACTCTGCAGGCACTCAGATCACTGATGGGCATAAAGGACTGAATGATACTTCATCTCACTAAGCCCAACCCCTAGAAATGAATCTGGCACAAAGTTGTAACTGTTTTGAAGGGAACCTAATCACTGGTTTAATTTCTCACATTTCCCTGGTCTTATTATCAGAGGTTCTGGGGTGAGTGTTGGGGGGGTCATGACCTCATTTCTAATCAGATTTAGATTACTGTTGTAATTCTGCAGGCGAGCAGGCATGGAAAAAAATGTACTCTATAATCTGTTGACATTTTGTTACCCAGAGGACTCAAAAACACACGTGCATTTCAAAATTTAATAAAAGCAAAAGATAGGAGCAAATGTTTAAGGAGAATTAAAGGTCTATTAACAAAAATAGGACAAGCAAGCAAATTGCAAAACATTGGACCCAATGCTTAAAGGTCCCCTAACTTTGTGTAACACAGTGTTTAAATGTCCTGTTTTTTAAGGCACAGTATATTGAGAGCATGAATTTAAAATTCAGGCTGAGCTCTCAAACACTGAGCATAATGAGAAAATGTGGCGAAAGCCGGTGATGTTGAGAGCTAAGGAAGGGAAGGTGGATGCAGGGGATTGTTGCAAGGGACTCTTCAGAATGCCCGAGCGAAAGATACAACAGGCTCGGTGCCCACCTGCCAGGCACCTACCTATGGGAGTACCCCTGGCTGTGGGAGAACACCTGTCCTCTGTTTATGGAGTTCAGCTCTGTGACTTGATGCCACCCTCCAAGAGGCTAACGGCTTATAGAACCACGACCAGATATTCACATCCTTCAAGATGATCCAATTTAATCTCACAAGAGGGACCCAGCTCTTGTGTCCGACTCTTGGCGACCCCATGGACTGCAGCCCGTCAGGCTCTTCTGTCCATGGGATTCTCCAGGCACAAGAATACTGGAGTAGGTTGCCATTTCCCACTCCAGGGCATCTTCCTGTCCTAGGGATTGAATCTGCGTCTCCTGTACTGAGTGCTAAGTCACTTCAGGCACATCTGACTTTTTGCGATCCTATCAGCTACAGCCTGCCAGGCTTCTCTGTAAATGGTATCCCCCAGGCAAGAATACTGGAATGGGTTGCCATGCCCTCCTCCAGGGAATCTTCCCCACCAGGGATCCAACGGGTCTCTAGGTCTCCTGCACGCGCAGGCAGGTTCTTTACCGCTAGCGCCACCTGGCGGATTCTTTACCGCTTGAGCCACGAGGGCTCAGGAGAGGTGGGGTAAAAATCACCCCGGATCGAAATCATTCGTGACAGCCCCTGAACCCACTCTTCCGTCTCCAGGAGCCACGTCCAGGGAAGAACGGAAGCAAAGAACTTCTGAGTTTCCCTCTGCCTTTGGGCTGGGGCCTTCTTTTCCCAAGGAGGCAGTGGAGACCCAGGTCTAGTTTGAATAAAGAATAAAAACAGTTCATTTCTCAGATGCAAGACTGGCATGCAATAGTGGTGATGTCATTAAAAAGCCTTTTAGAGATACATGCTGAATAGCTGATGAATGATATCCTGTATATGTGGAGTTTGACTCAAAATAATAATGGGAAGGGGCAAGTAGGGGGATAGCGATAAAATGGGATGGGTCACGAATCTGGATGATGGATATGTGTGTGTGTGGGGGGGGCTCATTATACTATTATCTCTAATTTTATACTTGTTTGAAATTTCTTTAAAAAAAAAAATAAGATTGGCCATGGTTAAACACATACCCGCACATAGCTAAGTGAAGGGTGTTTTTTCTCATTAGAAAAGTGCTGTGTGGCTGTCCAAATCCACAGAGTTCACAGTCCTCATCTTAAAAGTCCAGCTGGGGGGGACTTTCCTGGTGGTCCAGTGGTTAAGAATCCACCTGCCAGTGCAGGGAATTAGATCTAACCGGGGGTTAGATCCCCGGTCCAGGAAGATTCCATGTGCTGCAGAGCAGCTAAGCCCATGCACCACCACTATTGAGACTGTGCTCTAGGGCCCACAAGCCACAGCCACTGGGCACACGTGCCGTGACTCCTGAAGCCCACACACCCAGGGCTGCGCTCCGAAACACTGAGAAGACATCAGAGCGAGAAGCCTGAGCACACGATAGAGAGCAGCCCCGTTTGCTGCAACCGGAGAAAGCCCACGTGCGGCAACGGAGACCCAACGTGGCCCCCAAAAACACTAGGGGTGGAGACAGATCTCTTCCCCAATCTTACTCTCCATGGTGAGTTTCTCTGATATCTAAAAGACCTGAAGAGGGAATAATTATTGCAAAACCTAACAACACTGTCACTCAGGATGTATGATAAGTGACTATAGGATAAAGCAATCAATGAAGGAAAGTGGGGCTGTAGCCCCCAGGTAGGGGACATGCACCCCTGGATGCTGGGCACCCTGGCTCCCTACAGACCCTGGACAAGGCATTCTCCTCCCAGAGCCTCCGTTTCCAAATATACAATTTTCTTAAGAACTCCAGTAATGCCCTCTCACCCTTTCTCTTAGGCTCAATGGAATTACAAACGCAATGCAATGGGCAATGTTCCACCCACATCTGTGAAACCCAGGGGCTGACATCATCCCCACTCTGTGGACAGGAGAAGTGAGATCAGAAAGGCTCAGAGTCTGATGATGGTCCAAGGAAGTGAATCTCCTTCCAGATTCTGGGGCACACTTTGCTAAAAATCACTGGCTAAAAGTCCGTGATGATGCAATGCTGAGACATCCCAGCTCACAATCCATGCAGTCAAACAGAGCTCGTGGCCATGACATACAGCATGTGCAGTAGAACTTACGAGAGAAGCCTCCACCCATACCCTGCCTACCTCTGAGACACCCCCAGGGGCAGAGCGCAGAGGCAGAGCGCACGCCTCTCTCCTGGGTCAGACTCAGGCCCCCAGTGGCAAATACCTGTGGGCAGTGGCTACTCAAGGTCAGAGCCAGCCTGGCCGTGGGGTCCCCGTACACCCTGCTGCTTTCACTCAGTTGGGGGGAGGTGGCATGTAATGTGGGTCCATCCCTGAGACTCATATGCTCTGACTGGTTCCCAAGGGCTGAAAGGAATCTCAAACTCACAGGGGACCCCTCTACCTGTAAGCCCTCTCCCCGGTACTGATTCATGTCTGCACATATTCACACAGACACCCCCTTCTCCTGGCCTAAGTCCTGTGCACCCACCCCCCCAACCCAATTTCAAAATGCAGTTCAGAGCCCTGAGAGCCCTTCCTGGCATCCACAGGTTGAAGTCTTCCTTTCACGATGTGTTTACTTACATAAACACATCATTGCCTGTTCCTTTCCAAGCCACGCTTACATCCCAGATCCTTGGATTCTTGAATAAGTCTCTCTGTTCTTGATTCACATACTCGCGACTGTGACAGTCTGAGAGAGAAGCAGGGTCACGACATCTGAAATCTACACTTCCTGAGACACAGGCCAAGTTCAGAGCCAGTGTCAGACTTGAGGAAATACCCAGTGCCACTGGGCATCTTCTCCCCAGTGGACCAGGAGCCCCGCCCAGTGTGGTGGTCAGTGTCTGGCCAACAGCACAGACATGAGAGCCCATGGGAGAGAGGATGGGGTCCCCTACCTTGATGACTGAGGAAGGGCCAGCGCCAGCTGGGGACACTGAGCCAGGCCCCAAAGGCCACCTGAGGAGCAGACCCCAGAGTGTGTGTGACATGAGTGTGTTTGCAAAGTGGCTGATACCGAGATACATTTGAGACCCTGCATGTCTGAAAATGCCTTTATTCTGCATTCAACCTCAATCAGAGGCGCATCAGGACAGAGAATCTAGGCTGGAGTGGTTTTCTTCCAGAATTTCCAAGGTGTCACCTGGTCTTTCAAGACATCCGATGTGACCTCTTTCTCCTTGTTTGGAAACTTTCAGACACTTTATTAAACACTGGGGACAATTCCACAGTGAGAAGCCCTAGCAAGGCCCATTTTTATCCACATTGCCAAAGACTTAGTGGGCTTTTCATTGAGAAATTTGGTTCCAAAAAGTGTTCTTGAATTACTTTTAATAACTCACCCCTCCATTTCCTTTCTTCCTAGAATATTATTCTAATGTTGGACCTTCTGATCTCTAATTTTCTAACTTTTTCCCCTGCTGTTTAAGACAAGCATGTTTATTTATTGAACTATTGTCAAAGAATATTTCACAAATGAATGAACAAGTGAATGGATACAAATCAGAAATGTACATAAACCCCATTCACACAAAGTCTAAGAGTCAGAGAAATGTGTTCCATATTAAAGACAGCAACTGCCTTCTCCATTCATGAGGGAGGCAGGACAGAAGTGATGAGCTTCATTCTCCCAACAAAGAAATTGAGATCTGTAGAGGTCACACAGTTGCCCAAAGTCAGATGGTTAATATGTGGCAGGTTCAGGCAGCTCCTGTATTTAATTTCTGCTCCATACCTAGGAGACTCACTTTTACCTTTTAGCCATTTTTTTGAGTTCTATGACTTCTCCTTTGCAAATTTGTTACATTATCTTACTGTGGGAATTTTCAAACCTAAGGGAAAATTTAAAGAAAAAAATTATGTAACGAACTCCCATGTACTCTTCACCTAGACTAACCAGTTAACATTTGTCACACTTTTTCTGTACCATACATTTGTTTTGTTAAACCATTCAAAGAGAAACTGCTGAAGTGAAATTCAGTCCCAAGCACTGGGCTGGCCAAAAAGTTCATTCGGAGTTTTCCATAACACATTATGGAAAACCAAATGAACTTTTTGGCCAACTCAATACTTTACTACCTTTCTCCTTAAAAAAAGAACAGTCTCTCCTTCATGCCAAGGGGTCTCAACCAAGGGCAATTTTACCCTCTCCTTGCCTCCTTCCCCAGGAGAAATTTCAGTGTCTGGAGACAGTTTCTATTGTCAAGAGTTGAGAGAGTATTACTAGAATCTGGGGGGTAGAGACCAGGAATTCTACTAAACATCCTACAATGTACAGGGCAGCACCCCTGTCCCCAACAAAGAATGATCTGACCGAAAACATCAACAGTACCAAAATTTAGAGACCTTGTTTCTATCCACATCACTACCGTGAATGTCAAACAATCTAATCTTAATATATTACTCACATAGAGCTCACGTTTAGATTTCTCCAACCATCCCTGAAATATGATTTGCAAATATATACTTTTTTCAGTTCAGGATCCAACCATGGCATTTGGTAGACACACCATCTTCATCTCCTTTTTTCTAGAGTTAGGTCAACTTTCCTTCTCATTGCCATCTTTGAGGTCTCCACATCAGTTTCCTCCAGACTGATCCACACAAGAATTTGCCTGTGTCCCCAGGATCAGATCCATACTAAAGATTTTGGCAAGAATACTACACGTGTGCTCAGTCATGTCTGACTCTTTGCATCCCTAAGGACTGTATCTCACCAGGTTCCTCTGTCCACGGGATTTCCCAGGCAAGCATACTGGAGTGAGTTGCCATTTTCTTCTCTAGGGGAATTTCCCAACCCAGGGATCCAACCCGTGTCTTCAGAGTTCCTGCATTGTAGGCAGATTCATTACCGCTGAGCCATAGTACTGCAAAACCTACCTTCATCCTAGGAATCTATGCTGGGCCCCAACTTTCATCTGCCCCCACCCATGCATAGTTGGGTTGACTCTAAATTGCTTCTCTTCTGTTTGTCTTACAAAGCCAATGCTCTTCTTGGATGCCAGGTGAGTCGGTCATCTGGATTCAAGACAGAGGTATGAAGAGCTGCCTGGACACGCAGGGCACATGCGTGAAGCTGGTGGCTGAACATCTCATCGTAGCACAATCAGGGTGTTTCGGTGGGGACCTCTGGAGGTTAGGTCTTTAGCTCTTTCTTCTCAGGCTGATCAGTCCCCAGAGAACTTCCCAGTCTCCTATGAGAGGGTACACAATTGGCTGCCAGCTTGTTGAGTGGGGAAGACAGCTCTGAGTCTCCAGCCAACTCCCTAAACCTTCTCCAATCCCTTTTCTTGGCACTACTCTCTCTAAAAAGTAATCCCTCCTTTTTTTTTTTTTGCCATAGTAGAAAGTGGGAGGGTAGTCTGGTTGTCCTAAGTAGAGGAGGAGTGAGGAGAGGGCATCAAACTTCTTCCCTGACCTCCCACCGACCCCTGTGTCTTCAGCCCATCACATCCCCGCAACACTTATAAAGGTGCTGTACTCTCCCCCAACTTAAGGTGTCCCCTCCACTTGCAAGATGACTTACTATTCACATTTCTACTCCCCAGCTTCCAAAATTCTTGATATTTTCTTTTTCTTAGCTTTCTGGATTCTAGTTCTTAAGAAAAACCATTTTCCTGGTCTTCCAATGGGATTTTGGGAAGGAGTGAAGGTGATGTGTATTTTCAATCCATTACCTTTGACAGTGAGCCTGTGTCCTTTAATATTTAAATAGCAGCGAGAGTCCCAAACCCATCCATGACAGGAAATTCGGAGGAACCTCTCCCCAGATGTCACTAAAAACTTAAGGAAAAATTATCCAACTCTGAAATAAGGCAGAGGGATGTCTGCTGTCCCTTCAGCATCTAACCTGTCCAGCAAAAGGTCATCTGGTCCTCCTGGGAATGTCATTTTAATAATTTCCTCCTGATGCTTTTGAATTGTGGTTCTGGAGAAGACTCTTGAGAGTCCTTTGGACAGCAAGTAGATCAAAATAGCCAACTCTAAAGGAAATCAACCCTGAATATTCATTGGAAGGACTGATGCTGAAGCTCCAATACTTTGGTCACCTGATGAGAAGAGTTGACTCATTGGAAAAGACCCCAAAGCTGGGAAAGATTGAGGGCAAGAGGAGAAAGGGGCGACAGAGGATGAGACTGTTGGATGGCATCACTAACTCAATGGACATCAGTTTGAGCAAGCTCCGGATGATAGTGAAGGACAGGGAGGCCTGGCGTGCTGCAGCCTGTGGGGTCACAAAGAGTCAGACACGACTCAGCAATTGAACAGCAACAACACTGTGGCTCAGACTTAGTAAACTCAGAGGATAACTCACTGAGAACTGGTCAACAGCCGTTCGTTTCTGTCTAGAGGGATAAAAGATGATCCCAAAGGTGGCAGCTTCATTCCCTAAAGGATGTCCGTTGATTTGGTAGAATCAGATTCCAGCATCCTTTCAGTCATGGGGATGTTTTCCTTCTGTATCTTTCCTAGAACACGTTTGTCATCCTGCTGGCTCTGTCACTGATGAGATAAGTCTTTGACAAGCGTTTGCTCTCCCATTTGTATGAGAATTATGTTTACCTTTTTCAAAACTAGACTCTGACAACTCTCCAAGTACTCCTGTTTCTGAGTTTCTCCTTCTCTCAAATGCCTATTCTCCACCCTGAGACTCAGAGGCGGCAAACACTGGCCTTTCCCCACCCTGCCCCATGCTCTGAAGTCACCTCCTGCTTTTTCATTCCCCAAAGCACCCCAGACCAGAAAGTGCATCGCAGCCATTGAAGGTCTGGTGTAACAGTGCAAACGCCACCTGAAATGGAGCCTCATGGAGCCACTCTGAACCCCCACCATGATCCAGGATGGGGAGTCTCTCCCTCTGAGCAGCCTGTGACCCTCTTTTTCTCACTGTTTCTCTTATAAAGAGCTACCTCTACCTGCTGACATCCCTTTATTCTCGTTCATTTCTTAGGCAGAGCATTTCAGTTTACACCTCAAATCTCATCATCTTCCAAACCAGGCCAGGGCCAACCTTGGGAAAAACGAAATTCCATTCCAGCGCTCCGCAAACGGTGTGGGATTAAGAGCACATCTGGGGGCTGAGATTGGAACCCCAGCTCTGCTGCTGAGTAACAGGGCAGAATAAACTTGACTTCCCTATGCCTTGTGGTGAGGAGTCAGTGATTCAGTACACACTGTCAGAGTAGAAGCCCCTGGAGGGAGGTTCAAGAGAGAGGGGATATATGTATACTGATGGCTGATTCATGTCAAGATTTGACAGAAAACAACAAAATCCTGTAAAGCAACTATCCTTCAATTAAAAAATAAATCAATTAAAGAAAATAGCAGCCCCTGACTTCACGTAACAAGTGCTCGACAGCTCTTCGAAGTGTGTCTCCACCTCTCACCAAAATAGCACAGAGCTTGGGCAGCAGCAGTGATTACACTCCTGCTTTCACGTGGTTAGTGTCAAAGGACTGACCTCCCAACCTCCAAATGGGAAAGACCCTGGGTGAGCCTTTTCCTTTATTCCTGCTTCAACAGAAGGCATTAAAGTGACAATAGTAAGTTAAGTCGCTCAGTCGTGTCCGACTCTTTGCAACCCCAAGGACCGTAGCCCACCAGGCTCCTCCATCTATGGGATTCTCCAGGCAAGAGTACTGGAGTGGGTTGCCATTTCCTTCTCCAGGGGACCTTCCCGACCCAGGAATTGAACCCAGGTCTCCCGCATTAGAGGCAGATGCTTTAACCTCTGAGCCACCAGGGACTCTGAGACACCAGTGACAATAAGGGCCCAACAATTCCTGGATGATACGTGGGACAGCCACCTGCCCCCTCACTCCACTTCTGAGACTCAAAGCCAGATGGAAAGCTCAGATTCCTCAGCCAGAGCTAGGAAGGGGGCTTTACAGAGCGGCCAAGAAGACACTGAGCTAAGAACAAGAGACTGGGGTCTAGTCCCAGCACGCTGCGTGGAACATTACACAGCAGCAGAAAGGCGTACAGGATCTAGACATCATCGATCTTGAGAAATTTACGCTAAAGGAAAGAAGCCAAAGAGGACGGCTACACTCTGTATGGTCTAATTTGTATGAAACTATAGAAAAGGCAAAACTGTAGTGACAAAAATCAAATCAATGATTGCCTGGGACTAGGGGTCAAGGACAAAGTGGGCATGAAGAAGTTTTGGGGGTGAAGGCAATTTCTGCATCTTGACTGTAGTATGGTTACAGAGTCTCACACAATGAACAAAATTCTCAAGCTGTACACTTTAAAATCGGTGAAATTTGCGACTTCCTTGGCAGTCCTGTGGTTAAAACTTTGCCTTTCGATGATCCCACATACATTATAACCCCAAAAAGCCACCCAAAATGCATAAAACAGAAGTAATATTATAACAAATTCAGTAAAGACTTTGAAAAAAGTGAATTTTAGAACTGCACATCAATTATACAATAAAGAAAAAATTAAAAACTGATAAAAAGAATACTTATATTCTATGCATGAAATTCTAAGAACAGTGGCAGACACATAGGAAGTCATCAATGAATATGAGCTGCTATTATAATCATCTTCCACCTGCTTGGGGACCTCCCTGTCACAGCACACACCACCCCAGGGATGTTAGGACCCGAGGCTGGCTTGTTCTCTAACTGTGCTCCCTCTCTGAGCTTCAGGCCCTGGGGACAGGGGTGAGTAGCTACAGTCCTGCCTTCACGGTGAGAAGGAAGCCGACAACAGGTCACAGCTAAGACGTGCTAGATGGGGGAGCATGAGGGGAGGGCCTTGGAGGAAGGGAGAAGCACAAACCAGCACCCAGGAAGCTCCAGCCTGGTTCCCCTTCATGAATGCTAGGGCTCAGAGGTCAGCCCAGCCAGACAGGGAGGCTTTCTTGCCCTTTGGACATGTGAGCGATGAGCCCATGCAGACCTGCTCCAAAACAAGGATAGTTAAGACAACAGCAACCTTGATGATTATAATACAAGACTGTTGGGACTTCCCTGGTGGTCCAGTGGTTAAGACGCAGCACTTCCAATGCAGGGGGTGTAGGTTCCCTGGTCAGGGAATGAAGACACCACATGCAGCCCAATCCAGCAAAAAAATAAAAGTGAGTAGCACCAAAAACATAATAAAAAAATTCACTGCTCTGTGCATTAGATTCATAGCACTCATTCACTCAATGTTGTGTATATTCTTTTTTTTAATGGATAATTGCTTTACAGAATTTTGCTGTTTTCTCTGTCAAACCTCAGCATGAATCAGCCATAGGTATATATATATATATCCAGTCCCTTTTGAAACTCCCTCCCATCTCCCTCCCCACCCCACCCCTCTAGGTTGCTACAGAGCCCCTGTTTGAGTTTCCTGAGCCATACAGCAAATTCCCGTTGGCTGTCTATTTTACATATGGCAGTGTAAGTTTCCATGGTACTCTCTCCATACATCTCACCCTCTGCTCCCCTCTCCCCATGTCCATAAGTCTATTCTCTATGTCTCTTTCTCCACTGCTGCCCTGTAAATAAATTCTTCAGTACCATTTTTCTAGATTCCATATATACACATTAGAATACGGTATTTATCTTTCTCTTTCTGACTCACTTCACTCTGTATAACAGGTTCCAGGTTCATCTGCCTCATTAGAACTGACTCTGAAACATATTTAGGGGAAAAAAAGACAATAGCAAGCCTTGAGATCACTAGGTATCTGGCTCATCTGCAGACCCAATCTCATCAAGACAGCCTCATCAAGGCTCCAACAGCCCTGGGAGGTGAATGAAGATTAGCTCAGACTTTTCCCAGTGGGCACAGATGTGCCAGACAACACGTTGTGTCCTGGCAGCCGAAGGGTGAGCAAGTGGCTCTTGCCCTCGGGGAGCCCCCAGGACACGGTGGCGACAGACAAGTGGTAGTCAGACTGTGAGTCTGTTCACACCAAGCGGCCTAGATATACAGAAGGAGAAGGGCCCAGTTGACACTGTGGGGTATATCCAGGGGGGCTTCACGAGGGAGGCACCGCACAAAGGAAGCTGGAGAAGCTGAGAGGGAGGAGAGTCAGGCAAAGAGGGAAAGACAGGAGCAAGGCAGGGAGACGCAGCCCACAGGGTGGGCTTGGGAAGTCAGCAGGCTGCTGGGCCCCAGTGGAGGGAGCAGGGTAGGAGCTTCATTCAACAAACACTTACTAAGCCCCTGGTGTGTGCTGGATGCTGGGGGAGCTTCTGCTGGACACACTCAAGCAGGAGCCAAGGCTGTCCTGGTCACTAGAGCCGTCTGTCATTGGAGGAGTAGGGGAAGGGGCTCCGATTTCCCGTGGACCATCAGGGACCACCCGATGGAGGTGGAAGAGACCCCTGGATGGGGGGAGCCTCTCTGTGCAAAGGGAACAGCAAATGTGCGTTTAGTCCTTCCTTCCTGGCTTCCAGCCTCCTGTGACAGGGCAGGGCCTCTGGAATTGAGCAAAAGGCTGTTTTCTGACGGGCCTTGTGCTTCAATGATGCCTCCTGATGCCTAGAGCCACCATCGCCCCACCCACCCCTCCACCTGCACAGGTGTTGCTGTCTGTGGACACATTTGTTTCATCCTGTGTTTACAGATAAACATGTGTGCTCCCTGTCTCTCCCTTTTATCCCCAAAGGCAGCCGTCCCATCCCCGTCACTCCAGGGCTCTCCCCTGTCACTTCCTCTCATCCTTCCCACCCTTCTCCAGCCCCCAAGTGTCTAGCAGGGCGTCACCAAGGAGGGGACCACAACCATGACAGATTTGGGCCAATCTGTTAAAGGCTTGGGACCATCACGTGCCAACCACGGGCTGGGTGGTGAGCTGAGCTGCTCACAGCACGTCTGGTCGTCTCTTTGAGACCCCATGGACATAGCCCCCCAGGCTCCTCTGTCCACGGGATTCTCCATGCAAGGATACTGGAGTGGGTTGCCATGCCCTGCTCCAGGGGATCTTCCCAACCCAGGGATTGAACCCAGGTCTCCTACATTGCAGGCAGATTCTTTACCATTTGAGCTACAGGGAAGCCCTTATAAGCACATCTGAAAATATAGTAATGTGACATACTAATTATTATAATCTAATGATGTTACAAAAGCAGTAATGGAGAAGAAAAAAAAAAAAAAAACACTACAGGTAACCCAGTCTGAGGGCGTCCACTGTTTATTTGGGTGTTGAAATAAGAAGCTGAAGTCACCAGATCACAGGATGTGGGGCAGAGGAAGGGGACAGGGGAGCGAGTGCCAAGGAAGCTTCTGAGGGTGAGAGACGCAGCCGAGAAGTGCACAGGCCCAGCAAGGGCGCCCTGGCAGCCAGGCCCAGAGTGCCAGCCAGGCCCTCAGCACTCGGCTGAGAAGTTTCTTCTTCATCCTGAGGGCAGTGGTGCATTCTGGCGACTTTAACAAAGCAGGGCCTTGGGCAGTGACCGCCTTCAGAAAGGCGGTCTCATGGCCACGTGGACGACAGAGCCGAGAGCAAACCCTCAGCATCAGTAACCTGAACCCCGCACATGGCGTAGAGTCCTCACGGGCCTGTGTCCTAAGTGGTGCTGGCCGAGCGGCAGCCAGTGGCCGGGAGTTGGTGGCCACCTGACCCCAGGACACAGGGTGGCCTTCAGATGGAGTGCGGAAACAGAATCTCTCCAGGACTGTAGACGCCCACACCCTCTGCACAGCGGCAACTCCCCCGCATCCCAATGCGGCGCTTAGCACCCGGCGGGTCTGCTCCAGCGTCACGTCCTGTAACTGTTGCCTGAGACCCTGCTGGGGACAGGCTTGTCCTCCAGGCACCATGACCCATCTGCCTGGCTACGCACCTCACATCCCGCTGCAGCACCCGCCACCCAAGAGAGACAAGGGACCGGGAAACGGGAGGAATTCTCCCCTCCTCGGAGATCCTTCTTTTTCTTTGTTCCAACAAACTCCAAATTTCCTTCATTAGCCTTCCCAGGTGCCTCAGTGGGTAAAGAATCCGCCTCTAATGCAGGAGGCTTGGGTTGCATCCCTGGATTAAGAAGATCCCCTGGAGAAACGAATGGCAATCCACTCCAGTATTCTTGCTGGAGAATCCCATGGATAGAGGAGCCTGGTGGGCTACAGTCCATGGGGTCGCCAAGAGTCAGACAGGACTGAAGCGACTGAGGAGGCATACAAGGCTTGGCTAAGAGAAACCCGGAGTAACAGCCTCATTGTGCATGCTCCTTGCCAGCCGCCACCCTCTGGCATACAGTAGGCATTCAGTGTTTGCCGACTGAATACCAACAGCATTGCAGCTTCTGCCCCAAGCTGTCTCCTCTCTTTGCACCTCATTCTGCAAAATTTGTTGAGCAAAACGTGTTCACTCCAGCACAGATGCCAGTGCTACATGGGGTGGGGATGGGGTAAAAGGGAACTATTTTCTAAAAGTCCTCATTTTTAAGCCCAAATTTCCATTTCCCTGGAAGCTCTTAAGCCAGAAGCCATCTCTACCATGCCCCTCAAAATCCCTCTTAGGGATGCCCATTTGCGTCAGTGGCTGTGTGAATATATTGGCTTAATGACTTGATAGTAAATTTCAGTGGAGTCGATCCAATCTACAGCTGCCCACCTGGTACCCAACCCCCAGGCCTCTCTGAGCAACAGGAGAGCTGAGAATGGAGGGACTGGAAGGAGGGGAAGGACTGAAGTGCCAGAAGGAGAAACAAAGGGACCAAGAGCACAGGAAGGGGCCGGAAGTCAGGCAGCAACCCCAGCCTGGAGGGATGTGGTACTAAGATGCTGCCATCCAGGCATCTTGGAAAAGGAAGTTCTCTCTCCAGAGGCCGGAGGGAAGCAACACAGAGAAAGTTGGGCCTGAGCTGCCAAGAGTCTATCGACCTGAAAGGCCCCTGAGGTCAGCCCCCAGGGCCACCTGAGTCAGGCTGGAATCCCACAGGGAGGCCAAGGCCTGGGGTTTCTGTTTCACTCCAGCCAAGCAAAGATAGGAAAGTCCTGGGCTGCATGCCCAAGTTACCTGGTCCGGGGACCACGCCTGCTCTAACTTCCCCATGTTCCAGGCCGTTGTCAGGATTTGTTACTATGATGGAGCCTCCCTGAGCACTGTGAGCCAGGCAAAGCATGGGTTCTCCTCCCGGGCCCAGAATGGGATGCTTCGCAAGGCTCTCCTTGCCCTCCCAACCCTGGAAGATCCCATATCCAGCCCGCATCTCTCCGGGCTCCAACTCCAACCACCAAACTGGGCACCAGCTCCTACCTGGAGGACCCATGGAGACCACAAATTCAACAACACTAAAGCTAAGCTCATTGTCTTACCCCACCCCCATCCCACACACCCCAACTCAAGCGGAGTCTTTTCATCTCTGTAATTGTCACCTGGGTTTTTCTACCAAGCACAGCGTTTACTATTTCTCTTCACCCACACACTAGACCTCATGAGGACAAGAACTTTCAATTGCTGTCCCAGCACTCAGCAAGCATCAGATTTACTGAATGTGTTGACTGAACAACTCCAGGCAGGCTCTCCTTGCCTCTGGAACGTCCTCCACTCACTCACTTCCCTTCCATCTCAACCTTCGTTTGCTTTATCTTTACAAAGCGACTTAGCAACCAGAAACTCTCGCAGCTGAGAGCTTAGCTTTAGGGAAATCAGCTGAGCCCCACCCCATACCTTCACAAGGACCCCTTTCTCCCTAACTACTCTTCTTCTCCACCCCGTTGGCATTTTCCAAGAAGAAAGCCTGAAGCCTAAGACTTTTTTCCCCCAAAACATTTTTTAGCTAGTGCAGGGAACATTTTTGCAGTTTCAAATGCTATCTTCAGCAAAAAATGTTCTATTACATAATCCGTCAACATCCTCGAGATGAGAAACGTGTGGGGAGTGATGCCAACTGTGGGCCAACCTGAAACGTTCACCAGCCACAGGCAGATTTTGGCTGTGAACACTTGTGGCTTTTTCCATCCTGACGCCTCCTACCTGAAAGCCTGCTGGGAGCATGGCAACGCCATGTCTTTTTATAAGATTGAAACGTTCCGTTTCACTTCAATTGTGTACTTAAGAGGCTGGACAGTTTTATTCTAATTACATACACACACAGAATGGCCCATCCTTTGAAATAACAAGATGATACTGTGTAGCCAAGTTGGGCATTGGAGATTTTTGTGCTGTAGAAACTCAGAGCGACCTTGTGGTAAGACCTTCCAGAGAGACCTGGAAGCCTGGTGAGTATGAAGGAGGAAGACCGTGGAGAGTACGAAGAAGGAAGACGGTGGGTCCTAGGATCAAGGTTATCCATCACCCTGATAAATGACTCATGGAGGACAGGCAATGTGCAGGTACCATCAACACAGATAAAAGGACACTCATCCTCAAAACATTTTCAGATCTGGTGGTGATGGACGGCCCAGTAAGCGAGCCCTGACTCCTCCAGGAGCTGCTCCTGTGCCTGTCCAGGGGCCATTACTTTATTTAAAAACAGACAGTGAGCATCTTCCCTCCCTAATAGCACCTCTGTGAGGCTCAAATGAGAGGAGGAAACGCGCAGGGGTGTTGGAAATTAAACAGGAATATAAGCTGAATTGTTATCGATACTGGGCAGGCATCTCGGACCAAAACGTCTTATCCACTGACCACTTAAAGCACCTGAAATCCCTCCACTTATGGACTTTGGAGGTTTGCACAGAGGGGTGTTTTCAAGATGCTGTTAAAATGTAAATGGCCTGGAAGAAGTAAATTAATATTCTCTGTCAGCTCCACTGCGAGCCAGAGAAGGAACTGCACACTGACTCTTTGAGTTTCTCAAATGCTAGACTGGGCTTGACCTAGGAGGGATTACCCCCACACCAAGGGCACAGCTCTTACGTGACCCCAAGCCCTGTGCAACCATGCTGAATCTTAGTATCTTCCTAGGCCTTCCCCTAGTCTGTTTAAATCCACATTTGTTGTAAAGCCACAAAATCCCCAGACAGATAAGGAACAGACTTTTTAGCTATTTACAGAAAAGATACAAACCGTGAAATGTGGGAGAATGATTCCTGAACAACAGTCTTACTTCAACACATGGGAAGCAAGTTTAATTGTAAGAATACAAAAATTCATGGCACCCATTATCTACCTCGTAGTAGAATTTTCTAATTAAAAACAGGTCACTGACATCTACTTAAAAAACCAAGAATTTTATACCCTGCAGACAGCAAACTGGCATGATTCTTTTTTAAAAAGCAGTTTAATAGATCAAAGCCTTAAAAATGTGTATACTCTGCCCAAGTAATTCTATTTTCAGGAAAGTATCTTAAGGTAACAATTTTAAGTGTATTTTTAAAAGCTTTATCACAGAAGGCATTTATCCTAACACTGTTTATTTATGATAGCAGAAGTTAGAAACCACCTAGAAATCTAACGACTGAAGTAAAGTCTTTTTTTATTTAATGGTGTAGCCACTTCTCAGGATGTAATTATAACAAGTAATCTTTGGCATAGAAAGAAACACATAGATAAATGGAATAAATTAGAGAGCCCAGAAATTAACCTACCTACATATGGTTCATTAAGTTACAGCACAGGAGCCAAGAATACACAGTGGGGGAATGACAGGCTCTTCAATAAAAGGTGTTGGAGGGGACTTGCCCGGCGGTCCAGTGGTTAAGAATCTACAGTGCACAGGACACGGATTCAATCCTTGGTCCGGGAACTAAGATCCCAGATGCTTGGGGTAACTAAGCCACATGCCACAAGCAGAGCACCCACAAGCTGTAACTAGCGAATCTGCACTGAAACTAAGGAGCATGTGCGTGATGCAGTGAGGACCCCTGTGCTGCAGCTGAAGGCCCTGTACAGCCAGATACATTAAGAAGCAAAAAAAGGTGCTGGAGAAAACAGCCAGACACAAAAGAATGAAACTAGATGACTATCTTACACCATATACAAAAATTCAAAATGGATTAAAGACTTCAATGTTAAGACCTGAAAGCATAAAGCTCCTAGAAGAAAACACAAGAGTTCCTTGTAATCAAGTCTGGGGGGTGATTTTCCGGATCTGACTCCAAAAGCAGAGGCAACAAAAGCAATAATAAGCAAGTGGAACTATAGCGAAATAAAAATCTTCTGTACAACAAAGGAAACCATCGACAAAATGAAAAGGCAACCTGCTGGATGGGAGAGAATATTTGCAAATCATGTTATCTGATAAGAAATTAACATCACAAATATATTTTAAAAACTTACATAAACTCAAAAGCAGAAACCCCCAAACAACCTGAGGATAGGATCTGAATAGACCTTCTTTCCAAAGACCTACTGATGGCCAACAGGCACATGAAAAGAGGCTCAAACATCACTAGTCATCAGGGAAATGCTCATCAAAATTACAGTGAGATATCATCTCACACCTGTCAGAATGGGTGTTATCTGAGATAACAAAATAGCAAATGTTAGCAAGGATGTGGAGAAAAAGGAACCTTGGCTTACTGCTGGTGGGAATGTACATTGGTACCACCACTATGGAAAACAGTAGGGAGACTCCTCTAAACAGTAAAAATAGAACTACCATAAGATCCAGCAGTTTCACTTTTGGATATTTATCTGAAGAAAATGAAAACAGTAATTCACAAAGATATATTCACCTCTAAGTTCACTACAGCATTTATTCACAAAAGCCAAACTCTAGATACAACCTAAGTGTCCATCCGTAGATAAATGGATAAAGAAAGATGTGGTATATATACACTGGAATATTATTCAGCCGTAAAAAGAATGAAAGCTCACCGTGCTTACATGCCTTCTTTCCTTGCTTTTAACATGGCTGAGATAAAGGAGAAGCAAGACCCTGAGCTCATCTCTTTCATGAGGATATTAAAAATTATAACCATCTGCAGAGTCACTATCTATGAGATATATGAGAGTCACTATCTGTGAGAACAACCTATAGACTAGCAGAAAAGACTTTCCATAACTAAAGCTGTAAAGAAGGAATCACAATAAGACAGGAGGGATGGAGGGGGGAGATGTGTGCGTATGCTCAGTAGCTTCAGTCGTGTCCGACTCTTGGCGACCCTATGGACTGTAGCCTGCCAGGCTTCTATGTCCATGGGATTCTCCGGGCAAGAATACCGCTGTGGGTTGCTATGCCCTTCTCCAGGGGATCTTCCCGACTCAGGGATCATACCCACATTTCCTACATCTCCTTCATTGCAGGCAGATTCTTTACCCGCTGAGCCATCAGGGAAACCCCAAGATATAAAGAAGAAACCACAAGTCAGGAGGGATGGAGAGGAGGGATAGTCGAGACCAATATCATTAAACAGGCGGCTCACAAATGAAAGAACAATTACAATTGCAAAGGTCCTTCCCCAGGAATGAGGGCTCCAAGCCCCGCACTGGCTTCCCAGCCTAGGAGTCCTACAACCGGAAGAGGAGCCCCTGAAACATTTGGCTTTGAGCGTCAGTGGGGCTTGTGTGTGGAGAGCCAGAAGGCTGTAGGAAACAGACTTTGCTCTTAAAAAGTACACACGAAAGCTCTTAGATGCTAAGTCCCAGCACAGAGGTGGTAATTTTAAAGGAGCCTGGGTGGAGAAGACCTATTGGCCGTGCTAGAGAGACTCACTGAGGGGTAAGAGCCAACTGGGACTCCCCCTGGGGACAGAGATGCTGGTGGCAGCCACTTTGGGGAGCTCAGTCTACCATGAGGACACGGGCACTGGCTAGTGCCGTTTTGGGGTCCTCCAGTGGTCTAGCAGCAGTCCCGGGACTCCTGCTTCCCACCCTGGGATCCAGCCCCATCCGATAGTGGGGCCAGAGTCACCACACGAGGCAGGGCCTGGCAGCCAACTGGGCTCAGAGCCAGCTGCGCCTACCAGCTCACCCACTGTAGTCAGCCCCACCCCCATAGAGCCCACACAGGGGGCACCCCTAGAGCATATAGGAGGGCAGGAGGAGAAGGGGGCAACAGAGGATGAGATGGCTGGATGACATCACCGGATCAATGGATACGAGTTTGACCAAACTCCAGGAGATAGTGAAGGACAAGGAAGCCTGATGCGCTGCAGTCCATGGGTCACAAAGAGCTGGACATGACTTAGGGGCTGAACAACAACTGGAGCATATAGCTCTGGTGACCAGAGGGGAGTCTGCTGCAAGGCTCCATAGGATGTCTACTACATGAGGTCACTTCTCCAAGATCAGGAAACATAACCAACCTACCTCATACACAAAAATAAACACACAGAATTAGGCAAAATGAGGAGACAGAGGGATTGTTCCAAACAAAGGAACAACATGAAACCCCAGAAGAATTAAGTGAAGTGGAGATAGGCAAACTAATTACCCAGTGGAGAGCAACAGAGTGATCATAAAAATATTCCAACTCGGGAGAAGAATGGGTGAACACAATGAAAAGATTAACAAAGAGGCAGAAAATATAAAGAAGAACCAAACAGAGCTGAAGAATACAATAAATGAGATAAAACAGATTAAATGATACAGAGGAACAGATCAGCAAACTGGAAGATAGTAGTGGAAACCACCCAATCCAAACAGAAAAAAAGAAAAATTTAAAAATGAGTTTACGGGACCTCTGGGACAACATCAAGCACATTAACATTCACATTACAGGGTCCCAGAATGAGGAGAGAGAGGGAAAGGGGCAGAGAACTTATTTGAAGAAATAATGGCTGAAAAACTTCCCTAAGCTGGGAAAGGAATAGACATCCAGATGCAAGAAACACAGAGAGTCCAAACCCCATGAACCTAAAGAGGTCCCAATCAAGAAACATTATAATTAAAATGGAAAAAAACATAAAGAGAATATGAAAGTGGCAAGTGAAAAGCAAAAGTATCAACTGACTTTTCAGCCAAAACTTTGCAGGCCAGAAGAGCATGGCACAATATATGCAAAGTGATAAGTGGAAAAAACCTATTAACTAGGAATACTCTGCCCAGCAGGGATATCATTTAGATTTGAAGAAGAGATAAAGAGTTTTACAGACAAGCAAAAGCTAAGAGATTTCAGCACAATTAAACCAGATTTACAAGGAATGTTAAAGGGATTTTTTAAAGTGGAAAATAAAAGACTGTGACTAGAAATCTGAAAGTAATCAAAGAAAATATCCCATTGGTAAAAGCAAACATACAGTAAATCAATCACTTACAAAGATCATGGCAAATTGAAAGACAAAAGGAATAAAGTCACCTATACCCACAATTAGTAGTATAGGCATGTTGTTGGTATTTAATCATATCGAACCCATGTCTCCTGCATTGCTCGAAACAAACCAACAAAAAAATAAAACAAAATATGCTTCTGAGGTGGCAACAGTGGTAAAGAATCCGCCTGTCAATGCAAGAGACACAAGAGAGGCGGGTTCGATTCCTGGGTCTGAAAGATCCCCTGGAGAAGGAAGTGGCAGCCCACTCCAGTATTTTTGCCTGGGAAATCCCATGGACAGAGGAGTCTGGTGGGCCACAGTCCATGGGTCACAAACAGCTGGACACAACAGAGAGTACATGCATGAAGAATGCATGATGCCAAAAACATTAAATGTGTGGGGAACGGAAAATACAAGGCTGTTAGAATCTGTTCGAACCTAAGGGTTCATCATCTTAAAATAATATGTGTGTACATACACATGATGTATACACATATATATGTATACATTTCATGCACACACATGAGAGAGAGAAAGAGAAAGACGGAGACACTGTTATCTATGAACCTTATGATAACCACAGATCAAAAACCTACAACAGATACACATACACAAGAGAAAGGAATTCCAACACACCACTGAGACAGTCTTCCAGTCACAAGGGGCAAAGAGCAGGAAAAAACTACAAAAATAACCAGAAAACAATCACATGGCAAATGAGTACATACCTATGAATAATTATTTTAGCAAAAAAACCCAGAGTAAAGATATAGAAGCAAGATATACACACACACACACACACACACATATACATACATATATATGCTGATTTACCTGGAGGAGGGCATGGCAACCCACTCCAGGGTTCTTGCCTGGAGAATCCCCCTGGACAGAGGAGCCTGGTGGGCTACAGTCCACGAGGTCGCAAAGAGTTGGACACGACTGAGCTACTAAGCACAGCACAGATGCTGTTTTATTTATTATAGCATACTGTTATTTGTGTGTTCAAAATGTGTTCATAGAACATTAACTAATGGAGTATTGATAGTTATACTGAAAGGAGGCTGTGCTCGTACAAACTGGGAAATGCTGGGCTCAACAGGAGAGAGTTCCTGCTGCATGGTACAGCATTTCCCTTTATTATGTTGAACTTGGGCTGTGACTCTCCAAAGGACACAAAATACACATTTCCCAGCACCTTTTATTAATGGATCATCTTCAGGGTTTAGAACTCTATGCAACACAGTGGGAGATGCTTCGCTAAGCTCTGCTGCTCCTCAGGGACACCTGCAAATTTCCAGAGAGACACTGATACTCTCACACTTTTTCCCTTTCTCATTCATTGAATTTTACAGCGCACATGAAACCTGCCTAGGTTTGAATCTCAGCTCTTTAACATTCCAATTTGGTGACCTTAAGTATTTATTGTGTCTCTTCCTCATTTTCCTCATCTGAGGAAGCAATTTAAAATAGTGCCAAGTACATGTAAGTACTACATAAGAGTTCAATAATGAAAATCATCACAACATACATCAACCACCTTTTAAATGTTTTCAAAAGTCCTTTGTGGCACCTGGCAGCTATTTTTCACAGAATTTATTTCACAGAACTATGGTTGATTTATTCAACAGTGAATGAGCTTCTACTATTAACTAGGCTAAGTTTTGGGACCAGAAACACAGCAGAAGACAAGCCAAATAATCTCTGCTTTCAAAGTGATATTTGACCAGGGAGAGAGAAATTAAAGAAAAATAGTTTAAGACTTGACCGGTGATTTTAATACAGGAGAAAGAACAATGAGGGGAGAGATATATTGGGTAAACCGAGAAGGTTCTCTGAGAGGGTAGTACTGATAGTAAAGATACAAGAGACATCCAGGCAAAACTCTGAGACGAGAGTATTCCAGGGAAAGAGACCAGCAAGTACAAAGGCCCTGAGGCATAAATGAGCTGGATCTGTTTGAGAAACAAAAGTGAAATTTGCTTAGTCATGTCTGACTCTTTATGATCCCATGGACTGTAGCCTTCGAGGCTCCTCTGTCCATGGAATTCTCCAGGCAAGAATACCGGAGTGGGTAGCCAGTCCCTTCTCCAGGGGATCTTTCCAACCCAGGGATCAAACCCAGGTCTCCAGCACAGCAGGCAGATTTTCTACTGTCTGAGCCACCAGGGAAGCCCAAAGCGCTTCTTGGCAGCGGTGGGATTCAAACCCACAACTCCAAAGAGACTGGAGCCTTACTTACTCCAGCACCTTAGACTGCTCAGCTATACCGCCCAGTTGAGAAACAGAACTAGAGCCAAAATGGTTAAACAGGAAGGCAAGAAAGAGGTAAGGGGTTTAGAAGCTATTTGAGGTTAAATACAGCTGATTCAAAGGAGCAGGTGACACTCCACGATTTGCATCTTTAAAAGGTCAGCCTTCATTAATAGGCCACTGGGTTTATCTACCAGAAAAAGTGTCACTGGACTTCTTTCTTACACATTCTCAGGCAAATTACAGAATTGAAGGTGAAAATTAAAAACAGAGTTCTTAGAAGACAAGGCAAGAGAATACCCTTGTGACTTTGAGGTAGGGAAATCAATCTTTATCAAAACACAGGGCATACTAACTAAGAAGACTGATGCATTTGACTCTATTAAAGTTAGACCTCTTTTTAACAAAAGACACCCTTAAGAGAAAAAAAAAAGCAAGTCACAGACTGGGAGGTAACTGTAGCAAAAACCAATGAACCCATATCCAAAACACAAACAAGTTTTTACAAGTCAATAAGACAACTTATAGAAAAATGAGTAAAAGATGAAAACAGGCAGTTCACACAGAAGATGTCTCATGGCCATTAGACTGGTGAAAATATGTTCCATCTCTTAAGACACTGGGCAAGTGCAATTCCAATAAGATATCACTTACACAGCCCCATGCAGAGAGTGATAGTTACAAAGGCCACCATACTATGTGTTGATGAGAGTATGGTGCCCTAGAACTCACAAATGCAACTAGAGGGAATGTAAATTGATACAAAAACCGTGGAAGCTGTTTGGAAGCAATTCCATTTCTAGGGCTTGCCCTAGAAGTAGGGTTAGCCCGTGGACCAGGTGACATGACAAGAACAGATATAGGAGCACGACTGGTATTAGCACTAAACATCTAACAACTGCAAGTGGATAAATAAACTGTATTCAATAAAATGCATCGTAGTGTATAAAACAATGTATAGTACTGTCTGAAATAAACACAATGACAGTGAACTACAGCTACAAGAAACCCATGGACAAAAACAGAGTAAAAGAAAAAGACACAAATGTGTGTGTGTTTTCATATAACTCCAATAATATAAAGGCTTTTAAAGCAAAGTAAAACTAGTGTTACCTAGCTTAGGAAACGCAAGGCAGTGAGTTGGTGATGGACAGGGAGGCCTGGCGTGCTGTGATTCATGGGGTCTCAAAGAGTCGGACATGACTGAGCGACTGAACTGAACTGAACTGAAGGTGGTTACTGGAGTAAAGGGGTGTGGTTGGCAGAGGACACGCTAGGGAGCCCCTGGGGGTTGTGACAGTGCTCCATTTCTTGACCTGAGTGATCTTCCTATAAGTGTTCACTTTATAATGCTGCATTCCCTGATGGCTTAGATGGTAAAGAATCCACCTGCCAATGCAGGAGACCCAGGTTCTATCCCTGGGTCAGGAAGATCCTCTGGAGAAGGGCATGGCAACCCACTCTAGTATTCTTGCCTGGAGAACCCCATGGACAGAGGAGCCTGGCAGGATGAACAGTCCATGGGGTCACAAAGAGTTGGACACAACTGAGCGACTCTTTCACTTTTTTCACTTTCATACTTAGTGTTTTATGCATATATTTGCATGTGTGGTATAGTATTTGATAATTTTAGAAAGGATTCAACAATCGTTGTGGCTGTTTGAAAAGTGGATTGTGGGGAAGGGGGACAGCCAGGGGCTCAGTAAGATGCTCCCTGACTCATCTCAAGGAGCCCAAGAGGCTTGGCGAGATAAGGGCAGACAGCTCTCTAGGCTAGACTAGATAGGACAGGCCCCAGGGGTTAGATTGTCACCCCAGGCTACACCAGGCCTGGGGAGGTGATAACACAGATGGAAGAAAACGACAGATTCACGGTGTGCTTTGGAGCCTGATCAGGCCGTCGGCGGGGTGTGGGAAAGAAGGACGTCTGATAACTTCTAGCTTGTGCACCTGGGCAGCTGGTGATGTCACTGAGATGGTGAGGAGCTGGGGCTGGCATGGGAGGGATAAGGGAGGACATCAACAATCTGCACTGATTGTGTGAACTTGGAGGTGTCTGGTGGACATCCCAGAGGAGGTGTCCAGGAGGCCACTGGATATGGGAGCTCTCCATGTTAGAATGAGTGAAGATTGCTGAGTGGTGGTCACTGGGCAGCCCAGTCAAGCCACCCACCACTCCTGCACACCAGCTTCCTGGCTTGTACAGAACACCGGTGGATCAGCAAATAATATCTTCTCCTACGTCATAGGATTTCAACCTGCGCTTGCAAACAGCAGAACCCACAAGCATTGTTATCATTGCTAAGTGAAGTGAAAGTCAGTCAGTTGTGTCTGACTCTTTGCGACCCCATGGACTGTAGCCCGCCAGGCTCCTCTGTCCATAGGATTCTCCAGGCAAGAATACTGGAGTGGGTAGCCATTCTCTTCTCCAGGGGAATCTTCCTGACCCAGGGATCGAACCCAGGTCTGCTGCATTGCAGACAGATTCTTTTACTGTCTGAGCCACCAGGGAAACCCATCATTTCTAAGGGTCGACTTAATTAAAAATAAACTTGTTTCAAAATGGGTCACCACTGTTTGCTCTTTAGATGGAGAAAAAGAAAGACCTATACCAGTTGAATGCATTTAAATGGCCTCTCTGAGCATACTCTCTTTTTCCTTTCCAGTTCCCTACCCAATATTTCTACCTTATGTCCCCTCTAGGCAGAACTGAAACAAGCAATTTTTGGAAGAGGAGAATTCAGGAGAAAAGAACCAACTTTAATTTCTCTCTCCACTCCACACTCTCTGCCAAAGCAGCCTCAAATAGCAGGCCTTCCAGGAACATGCTCAGAAGGTAACTTAAGCAAAAACAAACATTTGTTCACATTTAGTTTTGTGTTTTAGGGAGATCTGAGAGACTTTCATTGATTTCATTCCACTAAAAACTAGCCCAAGACAGGTTGAGACGATCTTCCTTTACTCGTCACATTTCTGAAACACAACATATATTCTTTAAAAATTTTAAACTGTGGTAAAATACACATAAACTCTACCATCTTAATCATTTTTAAAAGTACACAGTTCAGTGGCATTAAGTACAGTCACATTGTTATACAACTATTACCACCTTCCACCTCTAGAATTGTTTTCATGTTGTAAAAATTTAACTTTGGACCCATTAAGCAATAACTTTCCTTCCTCCTGCCAGCCCCTGGTAACTACCATTTTACTTTCTATATCATTTGACTGCTCTATTGCGAAGAGCTGACTCATTTGAAAAGACTCTGATGTTGGGAAAGATTGAAGGCAGGAGGAGAAGGGGACGACAGAGGATGAGATGTTTGGATGGCATCACTGACTCAATGGACATGAGTTTGGGTAAACTTCGGGAGTTGGTAATGGACAGGGAGGCCTGGCATGCTGTGGTTCATGGGGTCACAAAGAGTCAGACACGACTGAGCGAATGAACTGAACTTGACTGCTCTAGGTAACTGATATAATTGGAATCACACAAGATTATATTTTTGTGAGAGGCTTATTTCATTTTTAACACAATATCTTCAAGTTTCATCCAGGTTGTAGCACATATCAGAATTTCCTTCCTTTTTAAAGTGAAAGTCACTCAGTCGTGTCCGACTCTTTGCAACCCCATGGACTATACAGTCTATGGAATTCTCCAGGCCAGAATACTGGAGTGGGTAGCCATTCCCTTCTCCAGGGGATCTTCCCAACGCAGGGGTCGAACCCAGGTCTCCCACATTGCAGGCAGATTCTTTACCAGCTGAGCCACCAGGAAAGCCCAAGGATACTAGAGTGGGTAGCCTATCCCTTCTCTAGCAGATCTTCCTAACCCAGGAATCCAACAGGGGTCTCCTGCATTGCAGGAGGATTCTTTACCAGCTGAGCTACTAGGGAGGTCCTTTTTAAAGCTGGATAACATTCCACTGTATGTATACACCACATTTTATCTATTCATTCATTGATGGATATTTGGGCTGCTTCCACCTTTTGACAACTACGAATAATGCTATGAATGTGAGCATGCAAATGTCTCTTCAAGTCCTGAAATGCAACATGTATTCTACATAGTTAAGCTTCCAAAATGAAATTTAATCAAGCTGACCAATTTCTGGTTTGACACCAGGATATCTAATTCCTTTTTGCAACCAAACTTTCTGTCTGGATCTTTACTGACTTTAGAAGAACCTCTCCCTAGATCCTAATTGTGCCAAGTCTTTCTGGCAGAGACGATCCTAATCTTACCCTTCCAAGGAAGGCTGTAGCATTGACTTGACATTTTTTGATGAAATAGCCCGAGTGTAAGTCTCAAGAAACTGAGAAATGTGGTTCTAATACTGAAAGGAGATGTAATTACCCAGTGACTATTCATCAAAGCTAGAAATACAACTGAGTAAAATACAAAGAGAACAACTCCACTCAGGCCCAACAGAAGCAAATGTCCCATGTCCAGTTACCTGGGAAACCTGTATATCAGCATCCAACATCTCTGTAAGATTCCTTTGGCATTTAAAGTGCTTTCTCTGTACCCTGAGAGCTGTAAAGTATGTCAGCTTAGCGTTAGATGCTCAGGGACATGAAGCTGTAATGTATTGTGACAGTGGGTTATCTGCATACCTGGGTTATCAAGTAAGCGAGGGGCATGAGAAGAGAGAAGCCAGAGAAGGGGGCAGGGGTTTAGATCCCAGAGAGGGCTGAAAAGCATCCAGGGCAGAGACTGGGCTTCATCAAGGAGGAGAGCGTAGTGCGATTCACTAAGCTCGTTCTATGTGCCAGGCCCCATGCCATACGATGCAGTCCATTAATTCCTCTAACCCTTACGGCCACCAAGGCACTGCCATCATTGTCCCCACTCGACAGTCAGAGGAACTAAGGCACTGAAAGGCCAAATGTTTCACACAGCTGGTGAGTGGAGGATCTGGGGTTCAAATTCAGGAGTGCTGGTTTCAGAGACTCCACTTTCCTACCTGCAACAGTCCACAGGGTGGCATGTTCATGCCGGCGTGCAAGAGAGAAAAGCATGGCGAATGTCACATCGGCGTCATCAGAGCTCTCTGCTTCCTATTTAGACTAGGTATACGTGAGGCAAGTGTATACCTCATACCTTCTGCGACATGCACACACCCACAAGGAAACAAACATGACGTCAGCCAGTCAGGGTTGTAGGCAGGTAAGGCTGGGGTCCCCAGGGAAGAGAACGAGGCGTGGCTTTCTTAAGAGCAGCCACTGTAGGCTGAGGCCACTCTGTGGTCTAAGCCTGGCCTCCATGCTTGCCTGTGCAGAAGAATAGCTCCTAGTAGTTAATGATTTTAAGGGAACAAAAGGAACGCAGGAACAAGCAGCTTACTGCCTGGCTGGGGGAAATAACCAAAACGGAGACAATAAATCAGTCACAAAGACTCCCAGTTCTGTTTCAAAGGTGAAGAATAGCCTGACGCACATTCTTGAGTTGTTTTACAGGGTCTGGACCCCCTCGGACAATCAGCCTCCAGACTAAATTGTGCCAGAGAACTGATGGAGCTGACCACACAGCTGCTTCTCATGACTTCCAGCAGCTAAGACCTGGGATCCTCCAACCTAGCTGACTCTTGTCCCAAGTCTATGCTCACCTCCTCTCTGGACAAGTGCCCTCATGAAGACACATGCTCCCTTAGCTTAAAATGCCCCCCAGTTGTTCTGTTCAGGGACACACTCCTTTGGGAAAGATCCCTGGTGTTCTCCTTATTTGCTGCAAGTAATAAATCCCTCCTTCTCTGGCTTTTTGGCATGGTTGGGTCTTTTGGCTCGATACACACCAAGAGGCAAACCCAGTTTTCAGGGAACAAGGGGACCATGAGAAAGGGTGGGTGCCTGCACATGGAAAGACTTTCCTGCTAAGACCACACTCAGGACCATTTACCCATCAGCTCATGGGGCCAGCATCACTAAGGGCCACTGCATGTGACCTCGGCTTGAGAGTACAGAGCGATCTCCCAAAGCCTAGGGCCCCAGCCCCAGTGAACACCCCCAGCCTGGGCAGATGGCACTCCCAGGCCCAGCTACCCTGAGCTTCCCCTCTGCCCTTCCCCAGCAACTCCTGCTTCCAGTATTTAGGCAAAAAGCCATTTCGAAACACTAGACCAATTTCTGCATGAACTAAAAAAGTTCTCACACTTTGCAGGTTTGCATCTTCAAGTAGAAAAATCTGCAGGCTGAGGACCTGGGCTCAGGGGCTGTCTTCAGACAAACCATCAAATCTCTCTGATCTTGGCTTCGACCTCAACGTGAGACCCACTAGGCCATTGTCATTATCTAAATGAAGGTAGCATTCATGTTTCCATGGCCTATGAGACCTTCTGCCCCATGTCCACAATCTACTCTCCTGATGACCCCCACCAGACTCTAGCCAGGCGTCCCTGGTGGCTCAGTGGTAAAGAATCCACCTGCCGAGCAGGAGACATGGGTTTGACCCCTGGGTTGGGAAGATTCCCTGGAGAAGGAAATGGCAACCCACGCCAGTGTTCTTGCCTGTGAAATCTCATAGACAGAGGACCCTGATGGGCTACAGTCCACAGGGTCACAAAAGAGCTGGACACGACTTGGTGACTAAACAAGACTCCAGCCACATGCACCTCCTTGCTGTCCCCGATGACCTGGCCTTTTCCCACTGCCATAGGGCCCAAGCGCTGGCTGTCCCCTCAGTGTCTGCAAGCCTGTGCCCCACCTCCTTCCTATTCCTGTCCACACATCATTTTCTCAGCAAGGCCTGGGATGGGGAGCCCATGGGATATTCCCACTGCCCCACCCCCAAGAACACCCAGGGCCCCTTTTCCCTGCTCTATGTGTTCCCCTATTATTTTGTTTTGTTTTTTTTTTTCCTTTAATTTAGAAAAAAAATTTTTGGCTGCATCAGGCTTTTTAGTTATAGCACATGGTGCCTTCGTTGCGTCACTCAAGCCTCTTTCTAGATGTGCACCAGGCTCTCTAGCTGTGGTGTGCAGGCTCAGCAGTTGGGACTTAATTGCCCCGCCACTATCTGTGACCGAAGTTCCCCGACCAGGGATCAAACCCATGTCGCCTGCACTGGAAGGTGGATTCTTAACCCCTGGACCACCAGGGAAGTCTCTCCCCCATTGCTTTTAACACCTTCTTGGGCCTTGTTTCTGAGATTGTGGTCTGGAGACCAATACCAGCAGCATCTCCTGGGAGATTGTTAGAAATGCAAAATCTCAGGCTCTGCCTGAATTAAAATCTGCATTCTCACAAGGTGCCCCAGGAGATCTGTGTGTACAACAGAGGGTCTATTACAGTGGGTTATATACTTTGCCTGTGTATCCTGTTTCCTCCCCCTCCTGGGCTGTAAGTTCTGGGCATTCATCCATTCTCATCTCTACTGTGGCCCCCAAACTACAAAGGTCCTGGTCACATTGTGGGCAGGCCTATAGATAATGAACAAATGAATGAACTGAAAAGCAATCAAGGTCAGGACCATGAGGGCCACGATCCCCTGGACAAACTGGCCAGGGGCTAAGGACACCCAACTGGGGAGCAGGGGAAGGTCTAAGACTCAGCCTCGGGTTCCAACAGGAGAACTCTATGGCCTAGCTCAGGATGGCCTGGAAAACCAGGAGGTGATTCAGTTCAAGTTCTCATAGTTTGTGACTGTGGGTGACAGGAGTGCTGTCCCTCTGTCCAGGCCAGCTGTGCAGGATGCTGGAGAGAAGTCCGCAGTAGAGGCAGGCAGGTCCAGGCCAGCTACGCGGGAAGCTGGAGAGAGGACCACAGTAGATGCAGGCAGCACAAGTTGGTGGAGCCCCGACCCCTGGAGGGTTACAGCTGCCTCGGGAGCTGAGCACTCCCTGCCCCTCCCCGCTAGCCTGCTGGGTCACGCCCTCCACATCAGGGCTCTCTAAACTCATCTTCAGGATCCTGAAGGTGGGCAATTCCTCTTTCTGACAAGACAGCCATCATGTGCAATTGATTAAGTGTCTGCATAGAAAAGAATGTAAATGATCGTAAACAGAGAGGGACACAAAACGGTTCAAACAGGAAAAGATGTTCAGCCTCGCTCTTGAGTGGGAAACAAAACCTCCACCCCCCCACCCCCCCACACTC